>MU678149.1:10689-201905 GCA_026770625.1 Nicotiana glauca
TTTTAGGATTAGAAGTCCTAAATACCCCGGGACTAATAGGTTGGGACGGGTACTAGCATGCAATAAGCAAACGAAACCAAACACGCTAAAATACCTTAACGGGGTGGGAAGGATAGAATATGGAGATGATGATAATGGTGCACTAATATCTCGTGCGGAAATGACTTGCTGGATATTGCACCGACATGATCCATATTATATTTAAACGTAGGACCTTCTCCCTTTATTCATATGGTATGATCTTTTTTTAAAAATTTTAAGTTTTCTTTCCAAAAAGCATTTGCATCTTTTCTCTCTTTCCTTTCAAAACTTTTAACTTATTTGTATTCCCTATATGCAAACCTTGTTTGTTTACTCTTACTCTTCTTAAGGTCACAACTAAGCATGGTCGGGAACCATACTAGTGGATCTATAGGGGTGCCTAACACCTTCCCCTCGAGATAATCTCAAGCCCTTACCCGAACTCTGGTTTTCCTTCAAATTCTTTCTTTTCTCTAAAAAGTGTCCTCATGCACTATAATCATTAGGTGGCGACTCTTCAAATTACATAACCTAGTTCCTCAAAAAGGAATAAGAGTTATTTTGTCCATAATGTCGTAAACCCCGATTCCGCCTTGGGGTGAAAAAGGGGGGCGTCGACAGGTAGTATTTGTATGTGATGTAACATAACAGGGTTTTTCCTAATTTTGCTAAAGTTTTTTTTTCTTTAATTTCATTCATTTCTTGAAAAAAGAATACCCTTTTAATTTCATTGGTGTTTGTATTTTTGGGCACAAAATTAACCGACTTTTCTGCAAGAATCTTTATAAAATGGCTACTTCTGCAAATCATAGAAGTGTTAGAGATATTATTTCCGATGCTGGTGCTGGTGCTTCTATAGTTTTAGAGTACAAAGGCAATAAAAATTATCTTAATCAGTACTTTTTGTGAATGTACAAGTGCTGGAATGGGCAAGGAAAATGACAGCAGTTCAAAATCAGAGTCCCTCGTTTGGAAATCACTTGTTTGGCTATGATACATCCGCTGCTCCCTTGTATAATTCAAGCAATGTTGGGTAGCAAGTAATAAAAGATGTCGCGTGTTGTACCTTCAAATCTCAAAGATGTCGGGTGTTGTACCTTCAAACGTTGCTACGACGGATTCGCCAGAAATTAGTGTTTGTTCTTGTACAAAGACGACGGCGTTTGGGACTGAGCAACTTGATTTTCTGTTAATATATTTCAATGTATTTTCATGTATTTCATTATATTCATTGTTTTTTTTCATTGTAATTCAATGTATCTCGTTGTATTCCATGTATTTAATTGTATTCACTGTCTTTTTTCATTGTATTTCAATGTATCCTGCTGTATTTTATGTATTTTATTATATTTACTGTCTCGCTATATGGCATGAATGTATTCATATATTTTTTTAATTAGTATATTTTATGTATTCAGATGTATTATATAATTTCTCTGAAGATTACTATATTTTTTTGGTATATTTCGGTTGAGAATCTTTTTATAACTGATAATACAATTTATATGTATTATAATTGAGTTTGTTGAGTTATATCAGGAGTATGTTATGTTAATTGATTCACTTTCCGTTTTCAAAATAGTATAATCCCCTATTTCACGCCGTGAATACAGTCGAATACAATAATCTATCCAGTTGTAATTCCATGTTTCAAGCTGAATACAGTCAAATACACTCGAATACAACAACTGATTAGCTGGACTTCCCTGATTCACGCCTATTTTTGCTACTATATTCATGAATATAATATCTTAAATATATCAAATACATCTTATAACCACAGAAAATGTATCTATAATCTGTAATATAGCAAATGGTATCTATAGATAGCTAATTACTACTAAAAGATAGTACTTTATGAAAATTTTTCTAATTTAAATACCAATAAAATTCCTTTTTTAAGTGAATAGTTGTTGACTCGTAAAAGGTCAGAGCGAATCCCTTATATTTTTCTTAGAGGTTGTTTGGCTAAGCTTATAAGCTGGCCAAACTGACTTATAAATACTTTTTAGCTTATCTACGCATCTGGAAAAATTAAAGTGCTTATAAGCCGAAAATAAGTCAAAAGCCATAAATTGCTCTCCCCAAACTTATCAAATTTCAGCTTATAAGCACTTTTAGGTTTGACCAAAATATTTACAATTCTATCCCTAAAATGCTTTTTTTAAAACAAAACTCTTCGTATACTCAGTTCTTCAGTTGCTTATTATTAATTTCTGCACTTTTATCCAAATACGTAATTGCTTATTTTTTAAATCAGCTTCAGCATTTAAAAGTGCTTTTCAACACATAATTCTTATCAGCTACTCTAAATCAGCTAACCCAAACGGGCTCTTAGTCATCTCTTTACATAAATCATTGGCATTGTAGACTTGTACTCTGAAGCACAAGACTATCATAATAAGTCATTGGCATTGTAGACTTGTAGTCTTAGGCACAAGACTATCATAATACTAAGATTTCTATTCCCTACTGTTAATTCTTGCTTTCATTTATTTTATTTTTACTATTCTTTACTTCCCCAATATTACTTTTAGTTTATTAACCTGTCAGTGTCCTTCCTCTTAATTGCGGAAATTTGCAGCCACAGTATTTTTACATAATTTGAAAAGGACATTTAAACATTATCTTTTTCTTCATTTGGATTATATTTTCCTAATAAAAAAGATTATGACATGAACAAACCTTCCTAATAAAGTTTTTTTTCCATGATAGATGTGGTAAATTTTCTACTACTTAACTATTTTCCAAATTAGTTATTCTAAATTTTGAAAAAGCTTTTAACAAAAATGGTATTTAGTTAATTTCATTTATGGACTTACCCTTTTCAATTCCATTGATATGCTCATTTTCACACAACTTACTTATATTTATAGGACACACAAAGCTTTGTTCCAAATCACAAAAGTGAGAGAAGAAGTCAAAATATGAAGATGGTGAAGGAAGAAATAACAGTTGTCATAATGTTGATGATGATTTTTGCTGCAGAAGGGTTTGATCCTAATCTACAAAAATGCATATTCAATTGTAAGCAAGTATGTAAGGGTGACAATCAATGTTATGTTGATTGTATTGCCGGCTGTGGTTTATCTTTGAGTACTGTGCATAATCAAATTTACTACTGTAAACTTGGTTGTTCATTTCAAAGGTGCTCTAAGTTGAGTGCAGATGATAAAAGGAAGGCTTGTTTGGTTGATTGTTCCAAATATTTTTGTAAATTATAAACTTTGTAATCTCTCTATTAATGAGATTCTACGACAATCCTTTTTATAAGTACCGTTCACATAAAAAAAATGGTTTTCTCACCTGATGTTAGGTAAAAGTATTTGGTCTTGGCTAGTTAAAAATTCTTGCTACGTAAGACTCGTTAAAAGACAAAGCACTTCCTATTAGAATATTTTCATTCCTAGTATTAAAAAATAAAAAATATGACATTGTATTCTAGTTTTCGATCTCTTTTATGTTTTTAAGCCTTAGATTCGTAAACTTTTGGCATGTTTCTAACTTTCTTGTTCAGGTTATCGATTATTTTTATTTTTTGGACATTTGATAGTACTTGGAAACTCTAATATAATCTTTTAGATTGTTAGAGCAGGATAATAATTCAAACTTTCTCATTAAAAATAAAAATATAAATGACTGGAAGGTCAAATTTTTTTTGTTTGATATTGAGTTATGACACATCACTTGCAAATTCAACGCTTGGTCGCTACTTAAAAAATAACATAATGCGTAAAACTTTTGGCTACTCATTTTTTAAACAAAATACAATTTAAATGTGATTACCCAAAAGGTCATCCTATGTTTAGAACTCGATTTCATATTTCGATGCCTACAAGACCTCATTTTATTCCTCTTCAATTTGCGTGCACAGTCTGGGCGTGTTTTCGGAAAGTTTTTATGTGGAAAATTGATGAAATAATAATTTTTGGCCTAAAAAGTTAATTTTAGTTGACTTCAGTCAACGTTTGGACTAAATGGATCCGGACACGTGTTTTGACGGTTCCGGTGAATCCGAAGTAAAATATGGGACCTGGGTGTATGCTCGGAATTAGATTCGGAGGTCCCTAGCCCGAGTAATGAATTTTTTATGAAAATTTTAAGTATGAAAATCTAATGATTTAAAGAAATTGATTAATCTTTGATCTCATTGGTATAAGACCCGTATTTTAGTTCCGAAGCCCGGTACAGATTCAATATGATATTTAAGTCATGTTTGTGAAATTTGGTGAAAAACGGAGTTGATTTGATGTGATTCGAGCGTCCGGTTGTAAAAATAGGAATTTCAAAGTGTTCTTGAGAATTTTATGTGATTCGGTGCTAAATTCGTAGTTCTAAGTGTAATATTGGCGATTTGATCGCACGAGCAAGTTCGTATGATATTTTAAGACTTGTGTGCATGTTTGGTTTGGAGCTCCAAGGGCTCGGGTAAGTTTCGGATTAGCTTTGGGGTGTTTTTAACTTAGGAAAAATTGTTGGTATTCTTCAACTGAGTTGCAGGCCTCAGACCTCGCAAATGCGAGGTCAAGCTTTGCATTTGCGATTACTGTTGAGATCGTATTTGCGAGCTTATCATCGCAAATGCGAAGAGAAGCTGGGCTAGCCTAGGTCCCCAAATGCGAACAATCCTTTGCATTTGCGAAGTTGATCTAGGGAAGGGATTCTTCGCATTTGCTAAGAAGGTGGTCGCAATTGCGATCCCACCTACGCATTTGCGAATAATATGTTTTGCGACAGAAGCATAAATGCGACAGGTTCGCATTTGCGATGCCTTTCTCGTATTTGCAGTTTTGCAATTGCGAAGCTCAAGATGCAAATGCGACAACTGCAACTATGTAAAAGGGAGTTAGATGGGATTTTTCATTCATTCTCCCATTTTCAAAACCTAGAACACAAGAGGCGATTTTCGAAAGACTTTTTCTTCCCCAAATTATAAGTAAGTGATTCTTAACTCATTCAATCTGTCACTTCTTTTAACAAAATTTCAACCTAGAATCTAGGATTTTCAAGGTTGAATTGGGAAATTTCGAGTAGAAACTAGGGATTTTAAAATCTGGGGATTTAGACCTCAATTTGAGGTCGGATTTCAAAACTAATTGTATATCCGTGCTCAGGGGTGAATGATAATAGGATTTTGGTCAAAATTTTGGGTTTGGACCAAGCGGGCCCGGGTGTTGACTTTAGTTGACTTTTCCAAAAATGACCTAAATTGAATTCCTTACTATCATGGGTAGTTCCTAAGGTTTAAATAGAATTTTTTTGGTTGGTGAATTGCTAGATTCTGTTGGTCTGGAAGCTTGTAAGAAGGGAAAAAGGGCGACTGAGCTTTGAGTTTAGTTGAAGGAGCAAGGTAAGTGTCGTGGATAACCTTAGTTTGAGAGATTAGGTGTTATTTGCTTACGTGTTACGTGTTTGGATGTTAAGTACAATGTATACATAAGGTGACAAGTATCTATACGTTGTTGTCGAGTCATAGCATATGAGTGAGTCTTATTCCTATAAATGTTGTATTTGTGATCATGTTGTTCATGTGGAAACTAGTTATTCGATGTGTTGAGAAGTTTCTTACCACGTTTTATTGAATTTGATATTGATGGGGTTTCTACTCAAAGTTGAGATTGATATTGTTGAACCAAGTGTTGAAGTAAAACTTGTTGCCATTTCTATCTCCCTATTATTGTTGTCTCTGTTTCTTTGAGGTAGAGTGATAAAACACGAAGGGTGATGCCGTGCATGTTTCTATTATTTATGTGGTAAGGTAGAGTGATAAAGCACGAAGGGTGATGCCGTGCATATTTATATTATTCATATGGTGAGGTTGAGTGATAAAGTGTGAAGGGTAATGCCGTGCACATTTCTATTATTTATTATCTGGTGAGGTTGAGACTAAAAGCACGAGGGGTGATGCTGTGCATTTTTCATTTGCTGTTGACATTTTATACTTCAATACCATGCAGGGGGAGGGGGGTGATTTGTGTGGTCTCCAATATTTTTGGTTAAGTTATTTATTACAGGACTTGGTTCTTCTACGTGTTCCAACTACTACTATTGCGGAATAACAAGTACAAAAATTAAAGAACAGAAAGATTTTACGTGGAAAACACCTAGCTCAAAAGGTAAAAAACCCACGGCTTACATTCCAGTAGGATTTTCCCAAACTCTTCACTAAAATCACTCAGCCAAAAACTGCATTTACAAAATACTTTTGTAAACCTAGGATTAACTTTAATTCCGTTATAGCACATAGCCTCAACTGTTGCGATAACTTCAAGTTAACTCTAACTTGAAAACTTTAAGTGCCTAATACAATTGCTTCTAGATAAAACTGAAAGGTACAATATGAAAACACCTACTACAATTTAACTAGAATAAAAGACGAATACTTGGAATTGGTTCTTCTATCTGGTTCAAGTAGCTCCAGGTTTGCACGCTTGAATCACACATAAATTGCTTGCAAAACTGCCTTACAATTTTGCTCTCAATTCACGTTTAACTTCTATTTATGTATGTTACTTTTAAAAGAGAACAACACCGATATTATGGAGTTAGTAAATAGAGATTGACTAGAAGTCTGATGCTACTCTTCCTTGGTGGAAGAGTTCTAGTTGAGCTCAACCTCTAACTCCTTCCCTTTCTTAAACCGTGTTCTCTTTGAGTAAGGAGTCCTTCTCCTTATCCAATATGCCGCCTTTTTTATTAGGATCATGAGGTATCACTTTTGTTAAGTTAGGTTTATCTTCTTCACGTGCATCTCACATGCTTGAGTTGACCATATCTGTGCTTTACTAGGATGGACCTGGTCCATGTATGAGTTCCTTTATCAGACTTCAAAACTCACCTTTACTTGGTTCAACAAATTCCCCCTTTTTGATGATGACAAACTCTGTGCTTTTCATTCACTCAAGCCCTGTCCGAACTCAGCTCAATCATCAATGCAATGTTGGAAAATTTTCACTTATCATCAAGGATCAGGATCATTAGGTTATAAACATCAGTTATGCAGAATATAAAGCACAATATCTTTTGCCCCTTTTGGCATCATTGAAAAGTTGTATAAATAAAGTGTTATCCCCAGAATTTTAAAAACTACTCATGCCCACTGGGGCAACTGCAAGAGCAATTATGGATCAATCATCCGTAAACAACTACACATATTCAACTATCAAGGAAAGATAAACAATCAACAAGAGCAAAAGTAGCAAACTTCATTGATAGAGAACATGATTCTGCCATAATCTACAAAAAAAACAAAAACAATTAAAACATGAGCAAAATAAGAAAAATCGCTAATCTGTGTCACTAAAAGGTCTAAACAAAGTTCAAGAAATGAAGGCTAAGGAAATTATGGCTTGGAAAAACTAAAGGGTTGGGTTTTGGCTTGGAGAAGGTGTAGAATGTCTTGAAGAATGTCATCATTTTTCTCCTTTTCATTTGTGAGCTCAGTTCTGAGAGAATATCTCTCAGATTCAACCTCAGCTAAATGAGTCTTCAGCCTAGTTATCCAGCATCCTTTGCTCCACTCTCCTACAATAAAGTTTTGACCTTGCTATTGATAGGTGTCTTTATAGATGAACCAGGTTCATTAGGAATGGCATTGATCTCATAATCACATGCAATCAGAGTTTTGATTCCAAAATGGTCTTTGCTTTTGGCCATCTCCTATTTCCTCAGTGGCACCTTACAATGAGTAAGAACAGTAGTGAGAATAAAACCATAAGGAGTGGCATGGGACTTGGAGCCATTGATATCCCTATCAAGCAGCTTAATCATAAATTTAGCCAGTTGATCTGCCTCCCACTTTCAAGACACTCCATCAAAACCAAATCCATGTAGTTAGCAATGGGTTTTCTTTCCTGCCTAGGCAATAAACACTTGTTGACAAATTCAGACAGGAGTTTGTGGCATGACTTCATTTAATTCTTATACACGACCTTGGCCTCATTCACTTATGTGCTACCATAGAACTTCTTAGTAATGGCAAGGTAAGTAGGAAGGAAGTCCAGATTTGGCCATCTTTGCCTTGTGTAGTCATCATACCGTTCATAAAGAATGTCAAGAATTTCCTTAGCCTTTAAGCATCAAAAGACACTTGAACCCCTTTCACATAGATGGTAACTCTGCCATCCTTGACCTCTGCATTGGCCATTAACTCAATAATCTCATTCCTTTCCAGTCTGCCATCCAACTGAAGAACCATGTCCTTCTATCCCTGAACAGCTAGAGCATTAACCAGTCGAACCATTTTTGGCTCCTCCAAATTCTTCAGAAGTCTACCCTTTAAGATAGTTTGTTTACCAAACTTGGCCAGCTTGTCTTGTTCATTATTAGATTCACTCTCTTATTTACCACTTCAATCTTCCTCCTCAGTGATTTTAACTTGCTTGTCTTTCACAGCAGACCTTGTCCTTTTAGCCAAAGAGGGTTCAACAGCTTTAGATACAGATGAAGACTTGGTCTTCTTGGGCTTAGGGGTCTGCACCTCCACAGTCACATGTTCACCCTGATGGACCAGGTCCATCTCATCCATATCAACAGGCTCTACCACTTTAGCTTTCCCTTTGTCCATTCTTTTCTTCTTGCTTTCTGCCACAGCCTTTTGTACCTCATCCTCACTCAGCTTCAACTTACTCCTTCTTGCCTTTCCTTTTGGTAGAGGAATCTCAGTAGTGGTTGGAGAAGTGGCCTTCTTTTTCATAGTAGTTTTTGAAGTGCTAGGAGCTTTTGGTGTTGGAGTTCTCTTTTTCTTGGGTTATATCTTGCACCCACTTTCTTCAAAAGGTCTCCTATGGTCTCCTCATTCGATGAACCAATTTCATCTACATGTGAACTTAGATTGACCAGCCCTTCAACAGCCTCCCCTAAGCCATTTCCCCCTATTTTCGTGCTACTCTCTACCACCTTTTCATGGTTAGCCCCACAGATGTCCAGTCTAACTATTACAGAAGTGGGTGAAGGATCACCTACTTCTTTCCCTTTTCCCCTCACATCACTACTCAAACCCTCACTCTCTTTTTCTTTTTCACTTTTATTTTTACCTCATCTCCTTCTCAACTCAGGCGTTTCCACATTCATAATAGACCCAACCAATACAAAATGATTATCCAGGTTTTCAACTAGAAGAGAACATACCTCAGAAGAGGGATTTTGCGCCGTCTCAGAATCAGAAGACCCAATTCCTTCCCCCTCACTCGCAGACTTGAAAAATTCATCAAATGTTTCAGAATCTTGGGCTTGACCAGCCTTTAATTTTGCATTTAGTTTCATTGAAAGCGCACCTGTAGCCACAAATTTGTGAGCAAGCATCTTCACTCGCCATCTCCTAGGTTGGGGGTTTTGTTAGGTTGAGGAGTAGTGAAGGAATCAGAGGGGGTAGGTTGTGGAGGGGTGCCTGGGTTATCTTAGCGGTTGGTCATCTTTGCTAATTCTAGAGGAGAAATTTTTTAATTTAGTTTTGGAGGAGAGAAGAGTATAGAACAACAAAAAAATAGACGGTTTTGAGAATTATGAGAGTGGCAGTGATGATGATGATGGTTTTTAAAGAGAGAGGCTTTTTGTAGCCAATGTTTTGTAGTGAATTAGAAGTCCAATCACACTAAAATTTGAAGTTGAACTAGCAGTTAGGCTTTCCTATAGTCTAGGAATTTTTATACGGTGAGGATTCTAATAGAGGCGGAACTGATTCAAACTCGAGAGGATAGATTTTTCTGAAGTTTTTGCACAAATGTAGGTCTCTACTCATGAATTAAATATTAATATTTCTAATTGTGCAGAGTGTAGAAAACATACCTCGTTATTCAGATGAACCAGTACTGATGAACAATGTTTTCTACTAAGAATCCTCTTGATCATGTTTCAATTTGCCAAAATAGAAAAAATCTTGTTAGAGATCAGTGAGTCATATCAACACATGGCATAGAAATATACTATTTACAGTATGAATTTGAGCAAAAATTAATTTAGATATTTACACAAGTTCCAGATTTCCTAACAAATTTTTTATTCATTCTGCATTCTGTATTGGTTTCATTAGGTTACCTTAATCATCCCTAGTTCTAACCAGTTTCTTCAAAGCTTTCTCTACTTAGTGCTTTTGTAAAAATGTCAGTAATCTACTTACTAGTAGCACAAAATTCTATAGTGATCAGTCCTTTCTCATAGTTGTCCCTTAAGAAATGGTATCTAACATCTATGTGCTTAGTTCTCTTATGATGAAATAGGTTCTTAGTCATACTAATATCACTAGTTTTATCACAAAAAATAAGGATGCAACCAACTTCAATACCAAAATCCATGAACTACTATTTGATCTACATAAATTGAGCACAATAGGAGGCAACAACAACATACTCATCTTCAATAGTAGATAGGGCCACTGAATTTTGATTTTTAGTGGCCCATGACACCAGACATGAACCAAGAAAGTGTGCCATACTTGAGGTGTTCTTCTTGTCCACAAGGAGACCTGCATAATCAACATTAGCATATCCCACTAGATTAAAGTTATTACCTTTTGGATACCAAAGGCAAATTTCAGTAGTGCCTTTCAAGTATCTCAATATTTCTTCAGAGCAGTCAAGTGGGACTCCTTTGGATTTGCTTGAAATCGAGCACAAAGTCCTACAATAAAGACAATGTCAGGTTTGCTAGTAGTAAGATACAAAAGTGAACCAATCATACCCTTATACAATTTCTGATCAACAGATGAACCAGGTTTATCTATGTCTAATATTGTGGCTGCTGCAATATGGGTGTCTATTTCCTTTGATTCGTCCATTTTAAACTTCTTAATCAGCTCTTTTGCATATTTTTGTTGATAGATCATGGTCCCATTTGAGTTTTATTTAATCTGTAAGACTAAGAAGAAGTTAAGCTCACCCATCAGACTCAATTCAAATTCACTCCCCATTAATTTACCAAATTCCTTACTAAGATTTTCAGTGGTTGCCCCAAAAATTATGTTATCAACATATATTTGTACCACTAGAAGATACTTACCCTTTTCCCTCAAGAATAGAGTACTATCAAATTTACCTCTCTTGTAGCCATGTTCAAGCAGGAATTTGGATAGTCATTCATACCATGCTCTAAGAGCCTGCTTGAGGCCATAGACTGCCTTCTCAAGTTTGTATACATGATTCGGACACTCCTTTCTTTCAAACCTAAGAGGTTGTTTGACAAATACTTCTTCCTTTAAGTAGCCATTTAGGAAAGCACTCTTGACATCCATATGTGAAGAGTAAATTCCATGTGTACAACAAAGTCTTTGAGGAGAATTATTGCTTCCAATCTTGCAACTGGAGCAAAGGTCTTATCATAGTCTATGCCCTCATCTTGGTTATAACCTTGAACCACCAAACTTGCCTTGCTCCATGTGACAGTTCCATCGTCATAAAGTTTGTTTCTGAAAACCCATTTAGTGCCAATTACTAACCTGTCCTTAGGTCTTGAAACCAGATCCAAACTTGACTCTTTCCAAACTGATTGAGTTTATCTTGTATTGCATTTACCCAGACTACATCCTGCAAAGCCTCATCAATATTTTTAAGTTCAATAAGAGATAGAAAATCATCAAAAGCACACAGATTCTTTAATTGAGATCTAGTTTTGATTCCTGAAGTTGGGTCAGTAATTATTTTCTCAATGGGATGAGAACATTAATACTTGTAAGGTTTTACAACCAACTGGTTTCTACTTGATGTTTCTCCTATGTTTTGTTGCTGAGGAATAGGCTCATGGACAGGTTTCATTTGGGAGTTAGATTGAGTTATTCTTTGTTCAGTTCCCCCTATCAGGTTGCCCTGGATGGAAGAACTTGTTCTATTACCTATTCCTTCTTCTGGTGCATCTTCAGCTTGGGATGTGACTTCATTTAAACCTTTTACCAACCTAATAGCTTCATCTTCATGTTCCTGTCTCTCAGAAAGAATGTTAGTTTCATCAAAAACTACATGTACACTTTCTTCTACACATAGTTCTTTTGTTGTACACTTTATAGGCTTTTCTATGTGAAGAATATCCCAAGAATACTTCCTCATCACTTCTGGGATCAAACTTACCTAGGGAGTTCTTTCCATTATTGTGCACAAAGCACTTGAATACAAATGCCCTAAGATGCGACCTATTTAGTTTTCTCCTTTTAAGCAACTCATAGGGAGCCTTCTATACAAGAGTTCTAGTCATGCACCTATTAATGATGTAACATGCAGTGTTTACAGCTTCTGCCCAGAAGCTATGGGCAGTTTACTAGAAAGAAGCATAGTCCTAGCCATATCTTCAAGTGTCGTGTTCTTTCTTTCAACTACTCTATTTTTTTGTGGAGTCTTAGGGGCAAAAAAATTATGATCTATGCCATGCTCATCACAAAATTTAGCAAACTTATAATTTCAAATTCAATTCCATGATCAAACCTAATTGATGCAAGTTGATTACTTAGTTGTTTATGAGTTTTTCTAACAAAAGAAGTAAACATGTCAAATGCTTCATCCTTAGAAGTTAAAAATAATGTCCAGGTAAACCTAGAGCAATTATCTACAAGCACCATCACATATTTTTTACCACCTCTACTTAATGTTCTCAATGGACCACAAAGATCCATATGAACCAATTCCATCGACCTGGCCGTGCTTACCACTTTCTTGCTTTTAAAAGAGGATCTTACCTGCTTCCCCCTTGCACAAGCCTCACAAACTTTTTCTTCCTGAGACTTGATGTTAGGCAGCCTTATCACCAGGTCCTTGGAGACTAATTTGTTGAATTGACTTAGACTTGCATGTCCAAGTCTTTTGTGCCAAAGGAGGGGATCATTGTCCAACACACTTAAGCACGTGAGTTCATTTTTTGAAAGAGTGGACAGATCTACAATGTATATATAATTTACTCTTTTTCCCTTTAAAATAACGAAAAAGGGTCAGCTTTGCCCCTCAACTATTACATTTGGTCTAATAATGCACCTCATCCACCTATTGGGCTAAACATACCCTTCTGTTAAGGTTTCTTGGCTCACACATGCCCTTTAAGTTAACCGCCCACTTCGGCTTTTGAATAAAGATTATTTTTAACGACGTGAAATAATATTATTGGTTGTTTTGAAACTCACCCCAAATATATCCAACCCACTCACCATTTGAGGTCGACCCGACCTAGCATATAAATTACCCACTAAACCCTATAACCCATACGACTGAAGCTCCCCAGACCAAATTACATGACTGAATACGACTGAAGCTCCCCGGAGGGGTTCTTGTTGTTCTTCTTCTACCCTCTCCCAGTTCTAAAAAACAGAGTTCTTACATCTTCTTCATCTTGTTTTAGCTTCAAATTGTCTGAATCTTCTTCCACTTCTTCCGAAATTCATACGACTGATACTACTCTCTTTGAAAATTAGGGTTCTTTTTGTTCATCTCTCTCCCAAATCTGAAAAATCTTAGCTTCAAATCTTCTTCATCCTATTTTTCATTCAAAATGTCTGCATCTTTTTCTGTTTCTTCCCGTGACCAAAGTGAGAAGCGTACATGTTATTGTGGATTGATTGCTAACCAATTTACTACTAAGACACCTTTGAATGGTGGTCATAGATTCTACAAATGTTATCATTATGAGACTAATGGTTGTCGATACTGGGAATGGCGTAACGAAGAACTTCCACCTTATATGTCAATGTTTATCCATAAGCAAAGAAATTCATTGAATGCCCTTCATCTTGAAAGGAGCAAGCTGAGGAAGACGGTGGATGATATGGTTGGGAGTAAAGCTGCAGATTTGAATAACGTATCCTTGGAATAGAAAGTTTCAAACATGGAGCAAAAATCAAAGCGATGGAAAAGACTTGCGATATGGTCATGGGCTATTTTGTTATTTTTGTAGTTGGCACAATGATGTATTGAAGTTGATGGCCTATAATGTTTTTCTGTTGATGATGAAATTCTGCTGATATTAGTTGCTTAAACTAGTTGTTTTGGTTTGCTAAATGAAGGAAATATATAGATTTTAATTGTTTAGATTAGTCGTTTTGGTTGGTTAATGAAGGAAACCTGTAGATTTTAGTTGTTTCGATTGGTTGTTTTGATAGTCAAATGCAAAAAAATCTGCAGAAGTTGATGTTTGTTGATGTAATAAACAAAAATCTACAAAAGCAGATGTAATAACAAAATTATAAAGATTTAGCATACGGGAAAACTAACCTTTAATCTAATGTCTTCCAATATCTTGATTATAGGTTTAGTTCTTGCTTCAAGAACACATTTGTTGAAAGATCTAGTAAAGTTATTGTCAACCATCTGGTTCTTGCATGTGGTGTCAAAGCAAGCCCTACACTAGTTTTGAGGAGGATAGTGTAATAGGTCCCTAGTAGCATTTTCAAGAATGTCACCCAAAGTCTTCAATTGATCTTTGAATTCTTCTTCATAGGTACTCCAAGCATACCACCACATTAACTTTTTCATCTCTATACCTCTCCAATTTTTACTCCAATTAGCCTCAATGTGCCTAGCACACCACCTGTGGTTTGCTTTTGGAAGGACAGTGGAAACAACCTCCAACAGCCCCTACTACAATAGAAAATCAGTTACAAATCAAGTATAAAATAATGAAAAATCAGCTACAATGAAAAAAAATTGAAAATTCTTTACCTTCTGCATATCCGACATAAATGTCACTTTTTCACCATCTTCAAGCTCCAAAAAAATTTTCAGTAACTCCATAAACCACTTCCATGTTCTACCAATTTCTTTATCCACTACTGCCCATGCAAGAGGATAAAAATGTTTCATTGAGTCTGGTGCCATGGACACCAGTAGAATTCCCTTATCCCTTTTAAAAATGTGCCATCTAAGCCTATAAGAGGTCTCAAACCTGCTTTCCAGCCTATTTTCAAAGCTTGAAAGCAAATATACATCCTAAGAAATCTCTTTTTTCCTTCTGCCAAAGCATCTTTAGAAATGTTTATCACCACATCAGAACTAGGGTTACTGTTCCTCAATTCTTGAGCATAGGCCTCTAACCTATTGTAATCATCAATGAAGCAACCCTCTAATTTCTCTAGCACAAGCCTCTTTACACTTTTTATTTTTAAATAGCTAACATTAAGTTTGAATTGATGCTCTAGGTCCACCCTCATGTCTTTCACCTTGTATTTAGGATTATTCTGGACTTTGTATTTGAAATAGTGTGCTAAAGCTTGGGAAGTAGCTCTTGGATTCTTGTATGCGGGTTCACAAGTATGCTTTATTTTCAAAGTTTTGATTTTAAATCCTTGATCTCTATTATCCAGAGATATCAATAACTCAAAGGGACAACCAACAACACATATATATCTAACTCTACCAGTGTCACTCTTCTTAACCTTAAGGCCTTTCCCATTAGCAATTGCATAATAATCCATAATTCTTTTAGCCTCGGCCAAATACACAAAACTTAAACCCTTTTCCAACTCTTTATACTCGTCTAGTTTGTCATTTACTTCTTTATTCCTTTCCTTACTGAAGAGATCCAATTTATAATTATCGTAATCACCAAAGTCTTGTTCATATGCTTCCTTTTCCTCACATGACTCACAATCAGTCCCAACATCTACAGTGACACTGTGAGGTTCATTGTAGTGACTTATGCTAGGAGCTGACACATGTTTTTCACCCTCATCAGTAGCAAAGAATTGAAGTACACTTAGTTGGTTAGTTAAGAGTTGTTGTAGTGTTCTGTTTCTTGAATCCCCTTCAACTAGAAAGTACCTACCTGAAGGCCCTATTACTTGAAGTTGTTCAACCTTCTTAAACCCACATTTTTCAATGTATTCCGAACAAATGTCTATATAAGATAGCAAATCTACATCATAAGCTTGCAACAAGTGAGTCAATTTTTTAATGTACACTATTGAGGTTTCAATACCCATCTGCCCCCATAATTCAAGACCAAGTCCTCATTTTCAGCCATTCTTTGTTGAGTTCACATGCAAGCCATAAAAAAAGGGAAAGGGGCCCATCAAACATATTCAAATAGAAAAATATGGTCCAATTTATCAATATTTAATGTCCTAAAGTACAGACAAGAATAAAGCTTAACGGACCATTTGAAAAGACAACACGACCCCATCAAAACACTAAATTGCTATCAACTATACAAAGTCGCTAAAACAGACCAAGAAATACAAAGAGGGACCACATGCAATCTCAATATTACTAAACAATGACAAGTAAAGTATAAAATAACAGTAGATGATAAGAGACTTCATCTATTTATTCGAACCCTAACCATAGATAGAAACAGTAGACTTCCTGTCGAACCCTAACCATATTTATTCTAAAAAAAGCAGTAAAATCTTTCTTGAATAGAGAAGATACTTCAAAAATTTATCTTCAACTTCAATCTTCCAAAAACGATTTGTAGTGAGCAGCCATCAGTATCGTCATTAGGTTTGGGGTAGTTTTTGTGGGTCAGTCGTTTGGGGAGCTTCGGGGGAGCTTCAGTCATATGGGTATAGGTTTTAGTGGGTAATCTATATGCTGGGTTGGGTTAATCTAAAATGGGTGGGTGGGTTATAAATTTTTGGGTTGGGTTTTAAAACAACCAATAACATAACATGTCATTAAAAATAATTTTGATTTAAAAGCTGAAGTGGGTTGTTAACTTAAAGGGCATGTATGAGCCAAAAAACCTTAACATAAGGGTATATTTTTCCCAATAGGTGGATGGGGGGCATTATTAGACCAAATGTAATAGTTGAAGGGTAAAGCTGACCCTTTTCCATTAAAATAATTTTGTTAGTGGTAAGATTTATCACAAAACATTTGGTAGAGGTGAATGCTACCAGGATACCTCTGTCATACAATTGTGATACACTGATTAGGCTATATTTTAAGGCATCAATCAGGTGGACATTCTAAATGGAGTGTGAGTCTATCTTACCTACCTTTCCAACCCCAAATTATCTCACCTTTCTTACCGTTTCTAAAGGAGACATTACCTCCTTTTAGGTTCTCAAGTGAAAGGAGCTGGTTCTTACTTTCAGTTATATGCTTTGAGCAACCACTATCCATGTACCATATTTGGCTACTCCCCTTCACTTGGACATACAAAAAGAAATCAAGGGTTAGTCTTAGGAACCCAAACTAGTTTGGGTCACTTTCTATAGGCAAATGGGTGAATTAAGTTCTTTTTAGCCCATCTTGGCAGCCTATTTTTCCCTTGAACAAAAGTTTTATTCTTTTGACTGGCCTTTTATTTTGCAGTGCATTCACTTTTGTAGTGACCGGTTTTACCAGTATGTGCAGATTTTTTTCTCAGGAAGTGTGATATACTTATTTTTGGGATCCTACTTAGGTGTAGGGGTCCCATAGCCAAGTCCTCTTCTATTGCTACTGTAGTGTTCTTGCAGCCATGATAGAGCATCATAGGACTTATTCCATTTACAAGTTCTATCTAGTTCATGCTTAACCTTGCTTAGTTTTTCTTTTAGGAATCTTATCTGCTCATCCTTTATTTTTCCTAGATTTTATTCTAAGGTGAGATGTGTATGATCAGCTTGATTTTTTCCTGTTCCTAGTTTCAGTTTTAAATTTTCAGATCTAAGCTCTTTTTATCGGTGTTGTTTTAAAAGAAGAAGGATGGATCGACGAGGATGTGCATAGATTATAGGCAGTTGAACAAAGTCACTATCAAGAACAAGTATCCAGTGCTGAGGATTGATGACTTATTTGATTAGCTTCAGGGTTCCAAAGTTTTTTCAAATATTGATTTGAGGTCTGGCTACGATCAGTTGAGGATTAGGGCATCCAATGTCCCTAAGACAGCTTTTCGGACTCGATATGGGCATTATGAGTTTCTAGTGATGTCATTTGGGCTAGTAAATGCCCCAACAACATTTATGGATTTGATGAACCGGGTGTTCTATCCCTATCTGGATTCCTTCATGATTTTTTTATTGACGATATCTTGATCTACTGCTGCAGCCAAGAGGAGCATGAGCAACATCTTCGAATTGTTCTTCAGACTTTGAAAGACATCCAATTATATGCTAAGTTTTTGAAATGTGTGTTTTGGTTGAGTTCAATTGCTTTCTTGAGTCACGTTGTATCAGCAGAGTGTTTTTAGGTGGATCCTAAGAATATTAAGGCCGTTCAAAATTGGCCTAGACCTACATCAGCTACAGAGATCTAGAGTTTCTTGGGTTTGGCCAGTTATTACCATCAGTTTGTGGAGTGGTTTTCATATATAGCATCCTCGATGACCAGGTTGACCCTGAAAGGGTGCCCCGTTTAAAGGGTCGGACGAGTGTGAGGCGAGCTTTCAAAAGCTCAAGAGAGCTTTAACTACAGCACCAATATTGGTATTGCCCACAGTTTAAAAGCCCTATACAGTATATTATGATGCATCTCGTATTGGACTTGTTGTGGTATTGATACAGGGTGGCAAGGTTATTGCATATGCTTCACGATAACTAAAAATTCAAGATAAGAATTATCTAGTTCATGACTTGGAGTTGGCAACCATCATACACGCAGTGAAGATTTGGAGGCACTATCTATATGTTGTGTCATGTGTGGTGTTCACAGATCATAAGAGTTTGCATTACCTATTCAACCAAAAGGAGCTCAATTTGAGGTAGAGGAGGTGGATGGAGCTATTGAAAGACTATGATATCACTATCACGTATCATCCCGGGAAGGCCAATGTGGTGGCCAATGCTTTGAGTAGGAAGTCAGCTAGTATGAGCAGTCTTGCATACATTCCAGTTAGTGAGAGACCACTTGTATTAGATGTTTAGGCCTTATCCAATTAGTTCGTGAAGTTGGATGTTTTTGAGCCCAATCATGTTTTAGCTTGCCTAGTTGCTCAATCTTCCTTGTTTGAGCGCAACAGGGAGCGATAGTATGATGATCTTTATTTGCTTCTCCTTAGGGACACAGTGGGACATGATACTGCCAAGTAGGCTACAGTTGGAGATTATGGAGTTTTGAGTATGCAAGGTCGTGTTTATGTGCGTAATATGGATGGGCTTTGTGAGTTGATTCTAAAGGAGGCCCACAATTCCCGATATTCTATCCATTCGAGTGCCGCCAAGATGTATCAGGATTTGCGGCAGCATTATTAGTGGGGGAGTATGAAGAAGGATATTGTTACATACATAGCTCGGTGTCTAAATTGTTAGCAAGTAACGTATGAGCATCAGAGACCTGGTGGTTTTGTTTCAGAAGATAGATATTCCTGAGTGGATGTGGGAGCACATCACCATAGATTTCGTTGTTGGACTCCTACGAACTCAGAGGAAGCTAGATGAAGTTTAGGTTATTGTGGATAGGTTGACTAAGTTAGCACTTCATTTATGTGGTAGTTTCCTATTCTTTGGAGCAGTTGGAAAAGATTATGTTCGCGATATCATTCGCCTCCGTGGTGTGCTCGTGTCTATCATTTCTAATCAAGGTATGCAGTTTACCTCGAATTTCTAGAGGGAAGTACAGCTTGAGTTGAGTACGCGGGTCGAGTTAAGCACAACATTTCATCCTCAGACAGACGGAAAGTCTGAACGTACCATTCAAATCTTAGAGGATATGCTCTGCGCCTGTGTTATTGACTTTGGAGGTTTTTAGGATTAGTTCTTGCTGTTAGCGGAGTTTGCCTACAACACAACTATAAGTCAAGCATCCAGATAGATCCTTGTGAGGCGTTATATGGTAAATGGTGTCAATCGCCGGTTGGGTGGTTCGATCAAACGGAGGCTCGATTGTTGGGTACATATTTAGTACATGATGCCTTGGATAAGGTTAAGACCATTCAGGATAGACTTCATACAGCTCAGTCAAAGTAGAAGAGTTATGCTGACCGTAAAGTTCGTGATATAGCATTCATGGTCGGAGAGAGATTTTTTCTTCGGGTGTTGCCCATGAAGGGCGAGTTTTGGAAAGAAGGGAAAGCTAAGCCCTAGGTTCATCGTGTCTTTTGAGATCCTTGATTGAGTAGGAGAGATGGCCTACAGACTTGCATTGCCACCAGGCTTATCAGTGGTACATTTAGTGTTTCATGTGTCCATTCTTTAGAAGCATCATGGCGAGCAATCCCATGTGTTAGATTTCACCATTTTCTAGTTGGACAAGGATTTGACCTACAAGGAGGAGCCAGTAGCCATTTTAGACCAGGAGGTTTGTCAATTGAGATCGAAGAGTTATCCTTCGATTCGGGTGCACTGAAGGGATCAGACCGTTAAGGCACCTACTTGGGAGTCCGAGTTCGATATGCCGAGCAAATATCCCCACCTTTTTCCTAGATCAGGTACTTTTCTATGTTCGTTCAAGGACGAACGGTTGTTTTAGAGGTGGAGAATGTGGTGACCCAAAAGGTCATCTTATGTTCTAGAATTCGATTCCATGTTCCGAGGCCTTCAAAACCTCATTTTATTCCTCCTCGATTTGTATGTGTAGGGTGTTTTTATGTGGAAATTGATGAAATAATAATTTTTGACCTAAATAGTTGATTTTAGTTACTTCGGTCACCATTTTGAGAAAACGGACCCAGAACCATGTTTTGACGGTCCCGGTGGGTCTGACTAAAATATGGGACCTAGACGTATGTCCGAAATCTGATTCGGAGGTCCCTAGCCCAAGTAATCAATTTTTGATGGAAATTGTAAGTCTAAAAATCTAATGATTTAAAGAAATTGATTAATGTTTGATCTCATTGGTGTCGCTCCCGTATTTTGGTTCAAAAGCATAGTATAGGTTCAATATGATATTTAAGTTATGTATGTGAAATTTGGTGAAAAACAGAGTTGATTTGACGTGATCGAGCGTCCGGTTGTGAAAATAGGAATTTCAAAGTGTTCTTCAGAATTTCATGTGATGCGGTGCTAAATTCATAGTTATAGGTGTTATATTGGTGATTTGATCGCACGAGCAAGTTTGTATTATGTTTTAAGACTTGTGTGCATCTTTGGTTTGGAGCCCTGAGGGCTCTGGTGAGTTTCGGATAGGCTTCAGCGTGTTTTGAACTTAGGAAACATTGCTGGTATTATTCAGTTGTTTTGCAGGCCTCAGACCTCGCAAATGCGAGGTCAGGCTTCATATTTGCGACTATTGTCGAGGTTGCATTTGCGAGCTTGTCATCAAAAATGCGAAGAGAATATGTGCCAGCCTATGTTTGCAAATGCGAACAATCCTTTGCATTTTCGATGTTGAAATGGGGAATGGATCGTTCACATTTGCGAAGAAGGTGGTCGCTAGCGATCCCTTCTATGCTTTATGAAAAAAATGTTCGCATTTGCAATAAAAGCAGAAATGAGACAGGTTCGCATTTGCGATGCCTTTCACATTTGCAGCTTTGCATTTGCGAAGCTCAGGACGCAAATGTGACATCTATAACTGTGTAAAGGGAATTAGATGGGATTTTTCATTCCTTCTCCCATTTTCAATACCTAAAACACAAGAGGCGATTTTAAAAAGACTTTTTCTTCCCCAAATCATAAGTAAGTGATTCTTAACTTTTTTCTTTCAATTTTTCACTTCTTTTAACAAGATTTCAACCTAGAATCTAGGATTTTCAAGGTGGAACTGGGTTTTTGAAACTAGGGTTTTCAAAATTTGGGGATTTAGACCTCAAATTGAGTTCGGATTCCAAAACCAATTGTATATCCGGGCTCGGGGTGAATGCGTAATCAGATTTTGGTCTGACTTTCGAGTTTGGACAAAGTGGGTATGAGTGTTAACTTTAGTTGAATTTTTAAAAAATGGCCTAAATTGAATTCCTTGCTATCATGGGTAGTTCCTAAGGCTTAAATAGAATTCTTTGGCTTGTAAATTGCAAGATACTATTGCTCTGGAGGCTTTTGTGAAGGGAAAGATAGCAGTTGAGGTTTGAGTTCAGCCGAAGGAGTGAGGTAAGTATCATGGACAACCTTAACTTAAGGGATTAGGTGTTAATTACTTAGTGTTGCATTTTTTGATGTTGAGTACAACATATAGGGGAGGTGATGAGTATCTATACGTTGTTTTCGAGTCATAGCATGTGAGTGAGTCTTATTCTTGTAAATGTTGTATTTGTGATCATGTTGTTCATGTGGAAACTAGTTATTCGATGTGTTGAGAAGTTTCTTATCATGTTTTATTGAATTTGGTATTGATGGGGTTTCTACTAAAAGTTGAGATTGCTCTTGTTGAACCAAGTGTTGAAGTAAGACTTCTTGTTGCCATTTCTATCTCCCTATTATTGTTATTTCTGTTTCGGTAAGGTAGAGTGATAAAGCACGAAGGGTGATGCCGTGCACGTTTCTATTACTTATATTGTGAGATAAAGTGATAAAGCAGGAAAGCTGATGATGTGCACATTTCTGTTATTCATATGGTGAGGTTGAGCGGTAAAGTACGAAGGGTGATGTCGTGCATGTTTCTATTATTGATTATCTGGTGAGATTGAGAGTAAAAGCACGAAGGGTGATGCCACGCATTTTAGGTTTGCTGTGTTTAATTGATATTACCGGTTCAAAGTGTACTAGTTGTTTAAATTCCTCTACTACTGTGATTCCTTGTTTTCGTATACCCTTAGCAAGTTTCCCCTCCCGCTAATATCTCTTTAGCCTCTATTAATTGTTATTTCTGTTAGCATATTGTTTAACTGCACATGTTATGCATGTTCCTTGACCTAGCCTCGTCACTACTTAACCGAGGTTAGGGTCGGTACTTACCAGTACATGGAGTCGGTTGTACTGATGTTGTACTCTGCACTTTCTGCGTATATTTTGGTACTGGACCGTGTTGACCCGAGTTGAGTTGCTGCTTTTAGACCCACAGGAGACCTAAGGTAGATCTGCCGACGTTCAGAGACCATAGAGTGCCATTCCAGTTATTTCAGTTTACTACTTCTTTTAATTCAAAGATAGTTGTACTTTGTTTCAGCTAGCTTACTAATGCTTTATGTTATTCATTGTTATCTTAATAGATTGGGCGACTGTTCCAAGAAACATCATAATTTCAAGCTCTTGTAATCATTATATAAGCTATTCGGGGACTTCCAGAGAGGAGTTTTAAAAAAAAAAATTGGGATTCGTCTCGGGGCTTGTCTTGGGGTGGGGCACTCTATTAAAATGCACTGAGACTTACATGTATGGCTTAATTTTATGACACTTATGTCCCAAATATCTGGCAGTGCACCTGCAACACACCTAACGCTCAAAGCTCAGGACTCACTTAGTAGTTCCTAACACAAATCATGCGTCATATTCCCTTATTAACAATATTGACATTAAAAATTCTTTAACAAATGAATTATTAGACTTTTATTTATCAATATAAATGATGACCGAGAGTAACATATAATAATGAGTTCTGGTATTCCTTATACTGATTAAAAATATCACGATGGTGAATATCAATTGAATATTTCTTCTGAAGACAGATAGTCAAGATTTATATCTTCACTTACTATAGGTTTTTATATTTTAGTTCTATGTGTCACGTATTTAGTTGTTAACTAAGTACACTTGCGGAACTTGACAACCTACTCACAATCTTGCACAACTTGCTCACGTTCTTGCTATGCCAAGTCAGCTTTACTACACTTAGGATTGCTAAGACAATTGTTAAAGGAAGCTTTGTATTAGAGAGAACTTGAATTGTTTGCTTGGTGAATTACAAATGAATTCCCCCTTTATATACTAGTCTCCTAGTGGCTAGTATGTAGATATTAATTATTACACAAGTCCCATATTATTTACAAGTAAGTCCTTCCTCTAGAATTTTCTACATAGCTAGAATCTTCTAAGGACTTTCCTAGCAAATCTATATAGATCTAGGATCTTCCGAAGGAAATGTCATACTTCCCAATAATATTCTCACAAATTCTAGCCTTCCTCCTATGTAAGCTTCTACCTGACATTAATATATTCCTAGTGGCGCCAATATGGCATGATGACATAGCGGATCATCACATTCTCCCCCACCTAATATTGTGACGACCATGGTGCAATGTGATAACTGTGATTTTTACATGTTTTATAACCATTCTTGCCTAGGCTTTGTGCATGAATTGCCATAAATTAGTCCCAAAAATCTTACAAGTTGCGCTTGATTGTAGGTTTGAGTGACAAGATGACAAACGTCAAAGATCGGCTCGAAAAAGGAGTGAAATCTGCCAAGCATCAAAGGACATGTGAAGTGGGGAACAAAAGTGACCTGCGCGAACCGCACTTATTTGGCACGCGGCCGCACAGGAAATTTCATTGACTTTGAAATAACCCATGGATACCTGCGCAGACCGCACTTATTTGCCACGCGGCCGCGCATGAAAGTTCAGAGACGGGTGATTTTTGTCAAGCCTTCCATGCGACCGCGTCCTTTTTCACGCGGTCCGGGCCCTTCAGCCAGCGCGGCCGCGCCCAAGCACTACACGGTCCGCACCTCTCAGATAATGCGGCCGCGCAACCTTTGTGCGTGGTCCGCAGCCTTCAGAAGCAACCACTGAAGACCAAAGAGCCCTCCGCGGCCGTGTGACATTTGTGCGCGGTCCGTGCCAGACCCTTAGGGGTATTTTTCTCCAGTTTTTCCTGTGTAGCATAAATAGAACATTTTACTTTTTTAGCTGAGTGAAGAGTATCAGATATAGCTGCTGCACTCGTGAGACTCAAGTTTTAGCATATTTTGGGCAATTTCATCTTGTTTCATCATAGATTCCTGTAGATTAACTTTGTAGTTAATTAATATGTTGATTTTATCTCTTATTTCTTCAATTTCTATTCCTATTATGTCTAGCTAAACCCATTAGCTAGGGTTGTGGCTCAACCCTAGTGTGGGTAACTAATGGGTGTGATTGTTTAATGTTTGAATGATGTTGGGTGTTTGCTATTTGGGTTAATTTTATGGTTTAATTAGGATTTGGTGGTTGCAAACACTGAGTCTAGCTTTGTGGGTCTTGGCCCTTCTTGAGAAAGAGTGTCTATGGCTCAAAAATTAACCCAACAAGGAATTGGGATGGACCCATGAGAATGGTAGTCCCAATTAACGGGTTAAACCTCAGGAGAGTTATTACCCAACTTTAACCATAGGTTGCTTGAGCATATTAGCCTACCCAAATGGTCTTGAGAGAATCAGTTGGGCAAAATCATTCTCTCTACCGAGAGGTGTGAGAGTGAGTGCAATCATGCAATGGTTATAGCATAAGCCCCATAATCATCATTCTTGTATTAGGAATCTCTACCCATTAGTTGACCACCTAGGTAAATGACATGACCCTAGTGCTTTTCTCTATCTTGCATACAACCTAGAATAAATATTTTAGCATAACTTAGTTTTAACTAGTAGTTATTAAATCGTAATTGATAATTATAAAATCCCAAAAAATGATTGAAGTACAATTAGGAGTCAAAACACATCTCTAGACTAAGCAATTACTCAACTCCCTTTTCTAGCGCCCTGTGGAAATTGACCCTGATACCACTATTGGGTAAAAGTATTAGCGCCCACTCTTCCTAAGGTTGAGTCCGCTGCGATCAATTTTTGGCGCCGTTGCCGGGGAGTTTATGGTATTGACTATTTGTGTAGTTAGAACTGTGTTTTTCTTATCTTTCCTTCTTTTTACTAACTTTATTTGTGTCAATCCATCAGGTACACATGGCTCTAAATGGAAATGACCCTCTTGGAAATGCCTTGGCAGGGGAGGAGGTTGATAATGTTGAGCAAGATGAGCTCCAGGTACTTCAAGTACCACAGAGAGGTAGGAATGCCAATGCAAATCCAAACGACCAAATCCCAGACCCTCCTCCGTCACCGCCAAGAGTGGCCCCAAGAGTCCTTCCAAACCAGGGTTATGCAATTTCCATAGTTCCTCCCCGAATCCGGGCGAGGAATTTTCAAATCACTAATGTTATGCTAACACTTTTCGAGCAAAGAAGGTATTTTAAGGGCGCCTCCGACCAAAATGCATACAAGCACTTGAAGGGGTTCGTAGATACTTGCTGGTGGAGTAAACAAACGAACGTGTCTGAGGATGCGTTGAGATTGAGGTTTTTCCCATTTTCTCTTCGGGGTAAAGCGTTAGATTGGTTTGAAAGGTTACAAAATCATTCTATCACCACATGGGACGAATTGACAGACAAATTCATTTCCATGTTCTTTTCTCCAAGTCACATGGCAGCACTCCGTGATGAAATTTTGGCTTTCAAACAAGAGCCAACGAAAACCTTGCACGAAATATGGGAGAGATTTAGAACTATAGTTAAAGAATGTCCAAATAATGATATGACTGATGTGATGATCCAACAAACATTCTATAGGAGCATCAACACAACCAACTAATGTATTGTGAATCAATTGGCGGGAGGCAATTTTATGAAGCTTTACTACAATGAAGCTTGTGATGTTCTTGATGAAATGGCCGATACTTCTTCGGCATGGCAAAGTTGGGCTAATGTTCCTCAAGGTGATCCTAATGTTATACACTTGCACAAGGAGTTGCATGATCACGGCCAAGCCATTGCCGAACTCACAACAACAATGAAATAATTGGCTAAGGTGCAACTTCAACAAGTTCAAAATTCACACCAAGTCAATGCCATGGAAGGAGTGAATATGATGAAAAGAAGGCAAAGAGGGTAACAACCTCAAGGAAATTGTAACAACTATGATGAGGATAGTGGTTATTCAAACGAGTGCTATGATGAACAAAGTGAGGAAGTCCAATATGTCAACAACTTCCAAGGGAATAGAGGTAGTCAAGGGAATCAACAATGGAGATCCCAAGGTAATTGGGGCAATCAACAAGGTGGCAATTGGAATTATAATAACAATCAAGGAGGCAATTGGGGGAAAATAACTCGGGGAATCAAGGTAATTGGAATGAGAATAACAATTGGAACAACAACAATGGTGGTCAAGGTGGGTGTAACAATAACGGTGGTCTAGGAAATAGGGGGCAAGGCTTTGAAAGGCCCCCAATGTTTCAACAACCCAACAGCCCGCCTCCGTTTCAGTCTCAGGGGTTGAGTTCGTCGGGCATTGAAATGATTCGAATAGAGAACATGTTTTAGCAAATGATGAAGAAGAATAATTACTCCTATGCTCAATTGGCCTCCCATAACACTTCAATCCATAACTTGGAAGTACAACTCGGGCAAATTTCGCAATCTCTCAACACTCGCCCAAAGGGTGCTCTACCAAGTGATACGGTAGTAAACCCCAAGGGTGGGCATAATAATCATGTGATGGCGGTGACCACGAGAAGTAGAAGAGGCAGTGATGTGCAAGCCTCAAGAGGAAATCGAGTCGTGATTGATGAAGAAGAGTTGCAAAATGATGAGATCCCATTGGTAGTTGAGGATATTGTTAAACCAAATGCAAGTGATGATGTGAGAATTGAAATTGATGAGGGTGAGGAAGAGACTCAAGAGGTCGTGAACCCATCTAGGGAACAAATCATTGACATGCCCAAACTGGCGGTGCCTGAAGCCAAGGCTCCCTTGGCTAGACCTCCTCCGCCATATCCTCAACGGTTGGCCAAGCAAAAAGGTGACAACCAGTTTAAAAAATTCATTGAGATGATGAAGAGTTTGGCTATAAATTTTCCCTTGGTAGAGGCACTTGAACAAATACAGGGATATGAAAAGTTCATGAAGGACTTGGTTACTAAAAAGAGATCGATGGCGTGTGAGATAGTCAAAAAGATGCACCAAGTGAGTTCCATTGTACACTCTATGGCTCCAAAGCTAGAGGATCCTGGAGAATTCACAATACCATGTACCATTGCAAGTGCCGATTTCACAAAAGCCCTATGTGATTTGGGGGCAAGTATCAATCTCATGCCATATTTGGTTTTCAAGACTTTGGGTATCGGACTACCTCGTCCAACTTCCATGAGGCTTCAAATGGCAGACCGATCAATGAAGCGACCTTTGGGGATTATTGATGATGTCCTTGTTCGTGTTGATAAGTTCATATTGCCGGCCGATTCCGTGATTTTGGATTGTGAAGTGGTTTTCGAGGTGCCTATAATTCTTGGAAGGCCTTTCCTAGCTACGTGGAAAGCCTTGGTTGATATGGAAGCGGGAGAATTGACCTTCCGTGTTGGAGATGAAAAGGTGGTATTCCATGTGTGCAAGTCTATGAGGCAACCAAATAGCACCGAAGAGTGCTTGTTTGTTGACATTGTCACGACAGTGATAGTGGATGACACAAGCGCAATGATTAATGTTGAAGATCCACTTGAAGCGGTACTTTTGAACATGGAGGCTAATGCTGATACTGGGAGAATTGAATGTGTAAATGCTTTGCATGGTATGCGCTCGTACTCTTATGAGCCTAGGAAGTTATCATTGGACCTTGAGAATCGAAAAACTCCCCCAACTAAGCCATTTATTGAGGAGCCATCGGTGTTGGAGTTGAAACCACTTCCTCCTCGCCTCAGGTATGTATTCTTGGGTCCTAATTTCAGTTTACCTGTTATTATTTCGTCTTGCTTAACTAACTTGCAGGTTGACGCCACTTTGGCGGTGCTACAAAAGCGCAAGCGGGCTATTGGATGGACCTTGGCAGATATTCGGGGTATAATCCCCACTTTTTGCATGCACAAGATAATATTGGAGGAGGATGCAAGGCCGTCTCTTGAACACCAAAGAAGATTGAATGAAGCTATGCAAGAGGTAGTGAAGAAAGATGTTATCAAGTGGTTGGATGCCGGTGTGGTCTACCCAATCTCGGATAGTTCACGGACCTTTCCGGTCCAATGTGTGCCAAAGAAGGGGGGGTATGACGGTCATCACAAATGCCAACAATGAATTGATTCCTACCCGTACGGTCACGGTTTGGAGAGTGTGCATGGATTATAGAAAGCTCAACAAGGTCACTAGAAAAGATCATTTCCTCCTACCATTCTTGGACCAAATGCTTGATCGTTTAGCGGGACGAGCTCATTATTGATTCCTTGATGGCTATTCGGGGTACAATCAAATTCTCATTGCCCCGGAGGATCAGGAAAAGACAATATTTACATGTTTGTATGGCATATTCGCTTTCTCAAGAATGCCATTTGGACTTTGTAATGACCCGGCGACCTGCCAAAGATGTATGATGGCATCTTTACCGACATGGTGGAGGATATTTTGGAGGTCTTTATGGATGATTTTAGTGTGGTGGGGGACTCATTTGAAGAATGCCTAATGAACTTGGACAAAGTGTTGAAAAGATATGAAGAAACCAATCTTGTACTAAAGTGGGAGAAATGTCACTTCATGGTGCAAGAGGGTATTGTATTGGGGCACAAAATCTCAAGGCATGGAATTGAAGTCGATAAGACGAAATTAGAGTTTATTTCAAGGCTCCCTCCCCCTACTTCTGTCAAAGGGGTGAGGAGTTTTTTGGGCCACGCCGGGTTTTACCTGCGATTCATTAAAGACTTCTCAAAAATTGTAAACCCGCTTTGTAAATTATTGGAAAAGGATGCAAAGTTTATCTTCGATGAGAGGTGTATGGAATCATTTGAGTTATTGAAACAAAAGTTGACCACTACTCCTATAATCACCGCACCTAATTGGAAATTGCCTTTTGAACTTATGTGTGATGCGAGTAATGTAGCGGTTGGTGCGGTGGTTGGCCAAAGAATCAACAAAATGTTCCATCCGGTGTACTACGCAAGCAAGACGATAAATGAGGCTCAAAAGAACTATACAGTCACCGAGAAGGAGTTGCTAGCTATTGTGTTCGGCATGGAAAAGTTCTGACCATACCTTATGGGGGACAAGGTAATTATCCATACCGATCATGCCACCATTAGGTACTTGATGACAAAGAAAGATTCAAAGGCGAGGTTGATGAGATGGGTGCTACTTCTTCAGGAATTTGATCTAGAAATTGTGGACTGAAAAGGAAGTGAAAATCAAGTGGCCGACCACTTGTCCCGCTTGGCGGAAGAGGAGAGGCCCTCCGATGGCCTTGAGATAAATGATGCTTTCCCTGATGAACAACTCCTTACGGTGTCTATGCATAATATGCCGTGGTTTGCCGATGTGGCCAATTATATTGTGACCGGTATAGTCCCGTATGAGCTCTCTTGTAACCAAAGGAAGAAGCTCAAGAGGGATAGCTTGGATTACTATTGGGATGAGCCCAACTTATTTAAAATTTGCACCGATGGTGTGATTCACCGATGTGTCCCGGAAGAAGAATAATTGAGTATTTTGGAGGCTTGCCTTTCCTTTCCTTATGGTGGTCATCATAGCTGGGTGAGAACGGCTTCTAAGGTGCTTAGTTGCGGTTTCTATTGGCCTTCTTTGTTCAAGGATGCCGGTGACTTTGTGAAAAATATGTGATGAATGCCAACGTGCAGGAGGGATTTCGAAGAAAGATGCGATTCCCCTTAACACAATTCTAGAGGTTGACATTTTTGATGTTTGGGGGATAGACATTATGGGACCATTCGTAAGTTCTTGTGGTAAAACCTACATCTTGGTAGCGGTCGATTATGTGTCAAAATGGGTTGAGGCCATAACTTTGCCAAATAATGAAGCTCGAAGTGTGGTGGTGTTCTTGAAAAAGAATATCTTCACGAGATTTGGTACTCCACGTGCTATCATCAATGACAGGGGTTCTCATTTTTGCAATCGGGCTTTTAACTCTTTACTAGCCAAGAATGGGGTAACTCACAAGGTGACCACTACTTATCATCCTCAAGCGAGTAGCCAAGTTGAGGTTTCTAACTGAGAGATCAAGAGTATTTAGTCCAAGACTGTCAATGCAAATAGGATCGACTGGTTGAAGAAATTGGACGATTCTCTTTGGGCTTATCGTACAGCTTTAAAGACCCCGGTTGGTATGTCACCGTACCGGTTGGTGTTTGGGAGGGCCTGTCATCTTACGGTGGAATTGGAGCATAAGGCCATGTGGGCCTTGAGAAATTTGAACTTAGAGTGGGACATAGCTACTAATCTCTGGGTTGAACAATTGAATGAACTTGATGAGTTTAGATTCCATGCGTACTCCAGCTTGTCCTTGTACAAGGACAAGGTGAAGTACCTTCACGACAAGTATGCCCGAGGGAAGGAATTCAAAGTTGGTGACATGGTTCTTCTTTTCAAATCTCGGTTAAGGTTGTTTCCGGGAAAGCTAAAGTCTAAGTGGAGCGGTCCATTTGAAGTGGTTGGTATAAGTCCTTTTGGTGCCATTGATCTCAAAAATAAGAATGGTGAAGTTTTCTGGGTCAATGGGCATCGTGTCAAGCATTACTTGGGAAAGTTTGATGACAGCCACGTGGTGGCACTCATTCATTTGAAGTAATTGTGATGGTAACATGCTTCATGCCGCGACGTTAAATCAGGCGCTTTTTGGGAGGTAACCCATGTCTTTTTTTCCTTTTTCTTTCTTGTTATTTTCTGATCGTAGATTAGGATTTTTGAACTCATGGTTTGTGAGATGGTGCAGGGATAATGTTGAACCAGTGCACAGCAAAAGTAGGAAGTTTTCAGCCTTCTGAAGTTTACCTATGTGGCCGCGCACCAAATAAGTGCTGACCGCGCAGGTTGGTGAAATGGGAGTTGGGTCTCTGAAGTTAGCTGCGTGGTCCGCATGACCTTTATGTGCGGTCCGTGCAGGAGAAGTGAGAGAGACATGCTCTCTGAAGTTTCCAACACGGCCACGCACCAAATAAGTGCGGTCTGCACTGGGAAGATGCAAATAATGTGCTCTCTGAATTTTCCCATGCGACCGTGCCTCAAATCAGTGCGGTCCGCATGGGTTGAGCAATGAATAATAGGCCTAGGAAATCCAGCACGATCCGCGGCCATTTCTGTGCGGCCGCGCTGGTAGGTAAGTGTTGGGTCCCAGGGTCCTTCTATAAATAGAGGCCTGGGGCCTCATTTGAACCTTTTCGCAAAACTTTTCACTGAAGCTCAATTTTTTACTGTTCATCACCGTACTTGTGCACTAAGTCAAAATCATTCCCTGGTAACAATTCTTGCCCATTCCATTCATAGTATAATTTCCTTTGTTTATTTTAATCGCTTCCCATTAGTATAACTTCTTATTTCTTCTCTTTCTTCTTAGTTTTAACTATTAGATTAGATTTTCTATGTTTACTTTAAGCAAAGGGCATGGATTCAAGTTAAATAATTGAGTAGGGACACTTAGAACCCAAAAATGTGAACAAAAATTAGAATTAATTGCAAAATCTACTAAGTTAATTTTCAGCCCTACGCGGCCGCGCACCATTTATGTGCGGTCCGCATTAGCCCGACATGGCCACGGTCCAAAACAGCGCGGACCGCGTCCGTAAGGTTCAGAGAGGTTACTTTTGGGGAAATTGCAATGCGCGGTCCGCGACCCACTTTTGTGCGGTCTGCACTGTTCCGACGTGGTCGCGGTCCAAATAAGCGCGGACCGCATCAGTATGTTCAGATAAGGGTGTGTTTGTAACATCTCAAGCGCGGACCGCGCTCCAAATTAATACGGTCCGTGCTCCCTCAGTACGGCCGCGTGACTCTTTTGAGCAGTTCGCGCCCCTTACCTGTGTCACCATATCTGCAACTCTTGAACTTAACTGTTTTGTCTAATTCATCTCATGTGCTTCTACTAACAATATTAGACATGTATTACTTGCAGATAATGTGCAAACAGCGTGGGGGAAAAGAAAAACAACCCGGGAGAGGTGGTTCCTCCCGAGTGGGTAAAGGCAAGCGGGTGGTCAAACTCACTCCCCAGGTTCGAAAGAATATTAAAAAGACCCGCAACCTAGTACGGGCAGCTGACAGAGCGGCTTCGCACTCTACGGGGAGTAAGTATGCTCCATCCCAGGACATCACTTCAGAGTCTGCCCCCACCCACGCTTCCACATCATTTCAGCTGCGTGATTCTCCTTCTACTGATCATGGTGATGCAGCCACCTCCAAGAAACTAGTGAATGTAGTTTCAGACTCTTCTGATGAGTTTGTAGCTAAAAGTGCAGAAGAATACTCTACCTCCCCTACAGCTTCATTATACGGGGAGAGCGGTGATTATGGTGGGGGGGGGTGAGCTCCAAGTTGGAGGTGTTGATAGAACGAGGAAGCCGGAAGCATGCACTGATCGATTTGTGAGCGAACTGGCCTTCCACAGATTTCAAGAGTGGTGGCCCAAAAAGAAATTGATTTCGAAGAGAAAATTCATTGATGCTGATCTTGTCCCTCTAAACCCTCATGTGCAAGCTCAATTCCGAACTAGAGAGGGTTGGGCATTCTTTAAGGGGCGTTGTCAAATGGCCAACGAACATATGGTAAAAGAGTTCTATTGCAATGTTCATCATGTAGTACAAGACTCAAAGGCAACGAAAGTGCGGGACACTATAGTGTTGTATGATGAAAATTCCCTGAATGATTTTTTAGGTTTCAACGAAGAGGACGAATCCCAATACTTAGAAAAGCTGGAAATGAAAGAAGAGGTTCGTCCTTGGTTGGCCCAGCACTTGGCAGCTCCGGGTACTGTCCCAACTTGGTTGAAAGCAGGGGAGAGGATTCTGAGGAACACTCTCAATTTTGAAGCTAAGTGTTGGTTGACATTTGTGTGTAGTAGACTAGACCCCTCCACCGATGATCATTCCATTCCCATTCCCCGTGCTGTTCTAGTGGCATCTATCATGGCAGGGTTTCAACATTATGTCGAGGGTGATCTCTACAGTCGGACATGGGACTAGCACTAACTATCCCTTCCCGAACACACTCTCCCTGTACTTTAGAGAATTGAAAGTGAAGAGAAAGCGGTATAATGTCAAGGTACCTCCAGTGGCTCCTTACAGTCAGTTGGGTTTGGACAACCCAAAAAAGGGCAAGAAGACTCAGGCGTCCACTACCACCGCACCTGGCTAGTCTGAGGAGCCAGCGGTTATTCTGCCTCCCATTGAGCCTTCCACCATCCTTACTGCCGGTCCATATACTTCAGCGGACCCGGGAGTGCCTCCATAAAAGACTCACCTGTTCACTGTCCATCAGCTCAGTTATTCCTTAGCCAGTTTGAACAACCGGATATCAGCTGCGACATCTAAGTTGTCCACTCTGACCACTGCAGTTCAGACATCATCAGCTCCTGCTACTGTGGAGATTCCTCCGTATATAGAGGAAACACTGAAGAAGATCCTGGCCAACCAGGAAAAGATGATGGCGACGCAGGATTCCTTGACTAAGGTGGTTGGAGCACACAGCAAGGCCTTGGATAAGCTGGCTCGGGAGCACAAAAAGTTGAGGAAGCAGAAGGCTTCCAAGGAGTCAGTGACACAGCTGAGAGCAGATGTAGATCAGCTCATGGCAGATCAGCTGCCAATTGAGCTATTATTTAGAGATCCTGCCGGAGAGCCAGTTGCAGTTCAGCCATCTGAGGAGGAGCAGCGGTCAAAGAAGAAGAGGAAACTCCCTAGCACAGCGGGAATTGTGATAGAGGTGGCTCCGACTCAGGAGGGTACCTGAGTGTTCCACCAGTGGTAGAGCATGTTCCTGATCCGACTCTTGTCCCAGCAGTACAGCAGCAGCAGGCCGGGGACCAGTTTGAGGTTCCCGCCAGTATAGAGGACTTGGAGGCCACTGATCAGCCCAGAGCGACAGATGCGGCTTGAGAGGCCACTCTATATCCTTTATTTTTCTTATTTTTATTTTGATAGTTAGCATTGGGGACAATGCTAGCTTTTATTCATGGGGGTGCACCCTACTATTTTGGATATGTTGGATGACTGTATATATATTCTCTTTGTTTTTAGCACATTCGTAGTTGATAGATGGTTTGTATATAACTTTTCATTCTAGATGCTTTTCAACTTGATGTATATATTCATTATCCCTAGTTGTATATTCTATCCATCTTTTGTACATATTCATTCGGGTTTTCATGTTGGTTTTCTATTTTCATTTTAAATTTTTCATTTTAATTGTAAAGTTAGACTCATAGTTTTTTTGTTTTGTTTTGGCGTTTGCAATAAGCCCTTGGTCTTCTTAATGCCACGGTTATTTCCAAGGGTAGTGTGTTGTGCGAACCGGGTGGCTCTTCCCAATGATAGATGGTGTGACAACCTTCTTAAGGGTTTGAGTCCGTTTTTGATTTTTTTTTTGATTTTCAAGTTTTATAGTTTAGGGTACCTTAGGCAAAGCTTCACTTGGGCCTAGAACATTTGCCTTTGATCCCATGGTCAAAGACATGATGTTGTGTTTAGGATGGTAAGAGTCGTGACCTTGAAATTCTTGTGTTGACCAAACAATCATCATGTGGTCATGTTGGACCATTGTGCGCTTGAATCATAACTAAGGTTGTTGTGGGCCCTCGACTCGATGTCTTTAGCGATCCTTGAGTGTGTGTGGTAAGAATTTGAATTGTGAGCCCAAGTACCGAGACGATGGTCTAGAACTTGCCCTGAGTGTTTGTTGAGGCAAAATCATGGGTGGAACTTGACTTGAGACGTGATTGTAGGCTCTCCTTGATCCAAAATGCGAAATTCGAACAATTTCCATGACCTACCAATGAAATACTCCCTAGTTCACCCCTTTTGAGCCTTAAACCTTCTTCTTTCATGAACCAAAGCTACAAGCTTATACCCGTTGTCAACGAGATCCTCTCTTGGCACCACGAGATCGTCTCTTGACACCCAAATCTTCCCTTGAGTAATGGCAAATGTCTAAGTTTGGTGGGGGATAGACAAGAAAGGAAACAATGTAGTAAAAGGTGCAAAAGCCAAAAGACAAAAAAGTCAAAAAAGAAAGAAGAAAAGGGAGGCAATGAAAAAGAGAAAAAGACAAAAAGATAATAAAAAAGGGAATCCAAGGACAACAAAAAAGTGAAAAAAGTGAGGAAAAAGTAAACAAAAGGAGAAAAAAGCTTTGAATTGCAAAAGAAAGAATGACAAGGTGTCTTTCTAACCCCTTGAAAGAAGTGAAATACTAAAATGAGTCGAGAAAGTGTGCCAAAATGAATCAAAAAGAAGTGCTTAAGGGAAGGCTGAACCCAATTGTACAAAAACATGTCCACCTTTTACCCAAAAGCCTTCATAATGTCTCCTCAAAATCCCTATACGATCTAGAGTTGAGGGAAGCTTACATTAGTGGATACTTACACAAGGGGAAATCATCTGGTACTTAAAGCTGGACTTATGGCCTTTTCTTTGAGAGAGATGAGAGAAATCCATCCACCTCGGTTTGCGTGTTAATACTCTAAAAGGTGAGGTTCACTTAGGGAGAGTTGAGGATGTGTGAGTTTGGGTTCCACAATGACCAAAGTAATTGAGAGAAGCTCTTTGATGAATATGTGTCAACTCTTGATTCTCTTGTGTCACACTTGGAAGTTTTCAAAGTTCAAATGTGTTAATGATGCATTCACATTGAGGGCAATTGTTAGTCCCAATTGATGTTTGTTGAGGTTTCTTTAGGATAAACAGGAATTACTTGGGTGTTTCTCTTTGAGGGGTAGGTCTCATTTTGTTTTCTTGAGGACAAGCAAAAGTTTAAGTTTGGGGGAGTTGATAACTATGATTTTTACATGTTTTATACCCATTCTTGCCTAGGCTTTGTGCATGAATTGCCATAAATTAGTCCCAAAAAGCTTACAAGTTGCGCTTGATTGCAGGTTTAAGCGACAAGATGACAAACGTCAAAGATCGGCTCGAAAAAGTAGTGAAATCTGCCAAGCATCAAAGGACATGTGAAGTGGGGAACAAAAGTGACCTGCGCGAACCGTACTTATTTGGCATGCGGCCGCGCAGGAAAGTTCACAGACTGTGCAATAACCCATTATGACCTGCGCGGACTGCACTTATTTGCCACACGGCCACACAGGAAAGTTTAGAGACGGGTGATTTTTGTCAAGCCTTCCACGCGGCTGCATCCCGCCCTTCAGCCAGCGCGGCCGCGCCCTAGCACTATGTGGTCCGCACCTCTCAGCTAACACGGCCGCGCAACCAATGTGCGCGGTCTGCGGCCTCAACTCAGAAGCAACCACTCAAGACCAAAGAGCCCTCCGCGGCCGCGCGACATTTGTGTGCGGTCCGCGCCAGACCCTTAGGGGTATTTTTGTCCAGTTTTTCCTGTGTAGTATAAATAGAACATTTTACTTTTTTAGCTGATTGAAGAGTATCAGATATAGCTGCTGCACTCGTGAGACTCAAATTTTAGCCTATTTTGGGCAATTTCTTCTTGTTTTATCATACATTCCTGTAGATTAACTTTGTAGAATTAATATGTTGATTTTATCTCTTATTTCTTCAATTTCTATTCCTATTATGTCTAGCTAAACCCATTATCTAGGGTTGTGGCTCAACCCTAGTATGAGTAACTAATGGGTGTGATTGTTTAATGCTTGAATGATGTTGGGTGTTTGCTATTTGGGTTAATTTTATGGTTAAATTAGGATTTGGTGGTTGCAAACACTGAGTCTAGCTTTGTGGGTCTTGACCCTTCTTGAGAAAGAGTGTCTATGACTCCAAAATTGACCCATCAAGGAATTGGGATGGACCCATGAGAATGGTAGTCCCAATTAACGGGTTAAACCTCGAGAGAGTAATTACCCAACTTGAACCATAGGTTGCTTGAGCATATTAGCCTACCCATATGGTCTTGATAGACTCAGTTGGGCAAAATCATTCTCTCTACCGAGAGGTGTGAGAGTGAGTGCAATCATGCAACGGTTATAGCATAAGCCCCATAATCATCATTCTTGTATTAGGAATCTCTACCCGTTAGTTGACCACCTAGGTAAATGCCATGACCCTAGTGATTTTCTCTATCTTGCATACAACCTAGAATCATTATTTTAACATAACTTAGTTTTAACTAGTAGTTATTAAATCGTAGTTGATAATTATAAAACCCCAAAAAATGATAGAAGTACAATTAGGAGTCAAAACGTATCTCTAGACTAAGAAATTACTCAAATCCCTTTTCTATTTCCCTGTGGAAATTGACCCAGATACCACTATTGGGTAAAAGTATTAGCACCCACTCTTCCTAAGGTTGAGTCCATTGCGATCACAATGCTACTGAATATACTCTCGAATCTTATCTTTGAATTGCCATAAATCTTCATATCGTTCCCATGTGGCCTCCTCTGATGCTTGCCCCTTCTAATGGATGAGGAACATAGCAGTGGTTTTTTTCCCTTGATTTTGCCTGGCCTACTAATCAATGATAGCCTTAATCTCACGATCATGTGAGGAAGTGATAGTAATAGGCGCTCGACTTGATTGGCCTCTACTCGGATCATCCTTGTCTTCATGATACGGCTTAAGCATGCTGGCATGGAAGACAGGGTAGATCTTAAGATACGATGGTATGTCAAGCTTCCATGGGATCTTGCCTACCTTTTCTATGATTTTAAATGTCCCATCATACTTGCGAATCAAATTCTGATGCATGCCCCGTAGTGCCTTGAACTGTCTGGGGTTAAACTTTACCCTAACCATAGCCCTAACTCTATATTCTATGGGACGCCGCTTATAGTTTGCAAACTTCTTTATCTTCTTAGCTGCCTTATTCAAGTTGCTCTTAGTAGTGTCAAGCTGCTCATCCCATCCTTTGGCCAGATGATAAGCCCCCAAACTCTTTCCCTCGAACGTAGTTGGTAATGAATGTGGAGTTTGTGGTCGTTGGCCTGTGGCTAACTCATATGGTGTTCACCTCGTGGACTCACTTTGCTGCAAGTTATAAGAGTATTGGGCGATGTCTAGGAGCCTTGCCCAATATTTCTGATGTGTGCTCACATAATGCGTCAAGTAGCATTCTAGTAAGGCATTTACCCATTCCATTTGTCCATCCGTCTATGGATGGAGCCTAGTAAAAAAGTGCAGTCCCGTGCCAAGTAAGTAAAACAACTCTTCCAAAAGTTCCCAGCAAAATGGGGGTCTCAATCACTGATGATATTCCTTGGTAAGCCCTAATACTTTACCATGTTCTTAAAGAATAGCTTGGCTGCTTCCTTAGCTATTCAACCCGGTGAGGCGGGCATAAAGGTGACATATTTGGAAAATCTTTCCATGACCACCATAATAGTATCATAACTGTCGGACTTCAGTAGGCAAGTGGTAAAGTCCATAGTGATGCTCTCTGATGGACGCTTTACAATGGGTAGAGGCTCCAAAAGTCCTCCGAGTTGTTTTCGCTCAACCTTGTCCGGCTGACATACAAGATAAGTCTGCACATAACACTCTATGCCATCTTGTATGCGTGGCCAATAGTAGACTGACTCAACCAAGGCCCTAATGTGACATTAGCCTAGATGACCAGCCCATATTTTGTCATGACTCTCCTTTATGATCCATCCTTTAATGTCTCCAAATTTAGGCATGTAGACCCGTCGACCTGTGGTAAGCAATAAGCCATCTTCTACCCAAAAGCATATCGTCTTCCCCTAGTTGGCTAACTCGATAAGCTGTTTGGCTACTAGATCATGTTGCATGCCTTCTTTTGTTGCCTCATGAATATCCCAACTTGCTGAAGTGATGGCAACAAGCTCAACCTTCCGTCTCAAGGCATCAGCTACAACGTTACCTTTGCCCCGCTTGTACCACACCACATAATCAAACTCGGCCAAGAAATCTTTCCACCTAGCTTGCTTTGGTGTGATCTTCTTCTGCATTTGAAAGTAGCTAGTAGCCACATTGTTAATCTTTACCACGAACCTCAACTCTAGAAAATAATGTCTCCATGTACGAAGGCAATGCACAATGGCAGTCAATTCCTTCTCTTGCACTGTGTAGGACCGCACTATCTCATTTAACTTACGTCTCTTAAATGCTATAAGACTCTTATCCTGCATCAAGACACCCTCAATGGAAAGATTTGAGGCATATGTGTGCACCTCAAATGTCTTGGCAAAGTCAGATAATGCCAAGAGTGTCTCCTCTGTAACAGCTGCCTTAAGGCCTTCAATTGCCTTTTGCCAATGCTCGGTCTAACCCCACGACTTTTTATTCATTAGAAACTCAGTTAATGGTAGGGCCTTTTCTATGTATCCACTGATGAATCAATGATAGTAGTTAGCAAGGCCTAGGAAGGATCTCAACTCAGTTACATTTGTAGGTGTCTCCCATTCCTGGATAGCACGTACCTTAGTCTCGTCCAAGTATAGCTTGCCATTGCTAATGACATGGCTCAAGAAATGTACCATTGATTGTGTGAAATCACATTTCTTCCTATTGATGTATAGCTCATTCTCTCGCAAGACTTGAAAAACCTTCCTTAATTGCTCCATGTGCTCCTCCAAAGTGTTACTGTAGATGATTATGTCGTCTAGGTAGGCTACCATGAATTGATCAATCTAGAGATGGAAAATCTTGTTCATAAGGGTGCAAAATGTGCCTGGTGCATTGGTTAAGCCGAAGGGCATCACCAACTATTCAAAGGCTACATATCTCGTCACACTTGTTGTCTTCAACTCATCCCCTTCTGCAATTCAAACCTGGTAGTAGCCCCTGTGAAGATTCACCTTAGTAAAGTATTTGGCTTGCCCAAGTCTATCGATCAAGTCAGCAATGAGTGGGATCAGGTACTTAATTCTTCATTGTGATCTTATTAAATGCTCGATAGTCTGTGCATAAGCGCGGAGATCCATCTTTCTTCTTGTGGAACAATGCTGGTGTGCCGAAATGTGCCTTTGATGGGCGAGTGTGACCATCATGCAATAACTCTTTCAATTGTTTCCCGAGCTCCTCTAACTCGGGCGGTGCCATACGATATGGGGCGAATGTGGGTGGCTTAGCCTATGGCTCTAACTCAATCTTGTGATCCACCGCTCGCCTAGGAGGCAAGTGCTTAAGCAACTCCTCGGGCATGACGTCTTTGTTTTTCTCAAGAAACTTCTCTATGAAAGGCGTTAGTGTCTCTTGAGAACTCTTGTCTTCCTCTAAACTTGCAACGGTAGCCACGAATGTTGGATCCCCTTTCTTCATACCTTTGAAACCCTGCATAGCTGAGAGTTGTGCTTGGATCTGTCCGTGTGGCATAGTCATTGTAGGTACCATGCAAGATCCTTCTCGCTCCCTAACCAAGAGACATTGGAGGTAGGGATCCATCAAAATATGACAATGTCTAAAGAACTCTTGCCCCAATATGTTGCCAAAGATATCTATAGAGACTTCAGTAAAGTTTGTTATACCTTTCCAAGCTCCCAATATGACACCAACTCCATTAGCTACCCCACGAGCATTTTGTACCTTAGCATTCACGGTCTTGATGCGAGAGTTAGTTGGAGCAAGCTTCAATTCTCATTTCTTTGCGGCAGTCTCACTCACGAAATTATGAGTTGTTCAAGTAACCACCACTGCTCGAGCGGGCTTGTTGTTTATAGTGAGATCCACGTACTGACTTCCCATCTATGTCGGTTGGATAGCTTGCTTTGTGATAGTGCCACATAATCCGATCATACACAACTCTGTGGTTCTCGAACTCTCTCCTTTGGCTGCTCCATTCGTTCACGGACCATGGCACTGAGGTTGTTGAGGTCGGGACAATTCCTGAAGCCATGTGGCCCTATGAATATATAGCATCCCTTCTTTTCGGCCTGTGACTTCTTCTCGGCGTAGTCCTAATGGCCACTCGACTTTTTGGAATCTTGAGTCTTGGAGTATTGTTGTTGTATCTCCTTGCCTTTAACACTATCTCCCCCACCTTTGACATAGCTAACCTTTAAATCCTTGCCTTTAACTTTGTCGTTCTTGTCATGGCTAAAATTCATCAATGATTCAGCCTCCACTATGGCTTCGTCTATATTCACGACTTTCCGGCATTGTAGCTTCTGTTTAACAAAATTTTGTAACTTGTCCATGAAGTGGAACAACAAGTCATCATTGGTCAGGTTGGGAATTTGAAGCACAAGGGTAGTGAACTTCTTGAGATAGTCACGTATGTTCCCTATTTGTTTCAACTCCCTAATCTTGTGCCTTGCCAAGTACAAGACATTTGGAAAGAACTATCACTTGAACTCGGCTTTGAACTGATCCCACGTGCTAATAGTACATAAACCTTTATCTACGTCAGTTATCATCCTTCTCCAACATAGCTTAGCAGTCTCTGAGAGGTACAACATGCAGTGTTGAAATTGGCCTCACCGTCCCTCACTTTTTCGTGCCTGAAGTAGTTCTCCAAGTGCCAAAGGAAGTTTTCCACTTCTTGTGCATCAGGAACACCTTTGAGCACTGGGGGTTTGGGAGCCTCGATCTTGGATTCCCTCATCACTACAACATTTTTAGCTGCCTCGGTCACGCCAGCATTGACATGCTCCTGGAGTGACTCTATCTTTGCCTTCATAGCATCGATAGTACTCAAAGCCTCTATGACTCTGCACTTTAAGGCGGTGATGGTTTTCCATAGTTCCATCTCTGCCTGTGTATGTCCCTCCAAGTCATTTTGAATACTTTCAATCTCTTCAAGAGTGTGCCCCTCAATAATGCTAAGGGTGCCTTCCATCTTCCCAAAGTGTTGGCCAAATATCTCCACAGCGTCTGTCCCCGCATTTATCTTTATCACCCACTCTTAGCCAAGCGAGACGTCCTCGGGCAGGACCTTAACTTCATCCTCACTCACCTTAGTGGTAGATGGCTTTTGGGATGTAAGCCCTTTATTTGACACAACCTTGGTTAGCACCTCTTGCTCTTGTTGGTGGCATTCCTCTATTTGCTACGACTGCTCTTGCCAGCAGCATCTTAGATGACGTTGGCTTGGATATTGGAAGAGTTAATTTCTCTGCCATTCTCCATCCCCTTAGTTGTAACCATTGATCTGATACCACGTTGTCACGTCCGTAGTCGTTAACTAAGTACACATGCAGCCCTTGATAACTCACTCACAATCTTGCACAACTTACTCACGTTCTTGCTATGCCAAGTAAACCTTACTACACTCTGGATCGCTAAGAAAGCTTTGTATTAAAGAAAACTTGAATTGTTTGCTTGGTGGATTACAAATGAATGGCTCCCTTTGTATACTAGTCTCCTAGGGGTTAGTGTGTCAATATTAATTGATACAAAAGTCCCTTATTATTTATAATTAAGTCCCTTCTATAGAATTTTCTACATAGCTAGAATCTTCTGAGGACTTTCCTAGAAAATCTATAGGGATCTAGGATCTTCCTAAGGAAATGTCCATACTTCTCAAGAATTTTCTCACAAATGCTAGCCTTCCTCCTATGTAAGCTTATACATGGAATTAATATATGCCGAATGGCGCCTATGTGGCATGATGAGATGGCGGGTCATCACTTATCTCTCTCAAAATTATCAAACTTTTATTATTGCTATTTACAAGCAATTTATATTTACTCATAATGAGTAATATTTTAAATTACGATATTGGCTAAGTTTAATGGTTCTTGAAGGAGATCCCGACAAAGAAGAGGAAGATAGAAGAGACCTCAGTGGTCATACCCACAGAGCATTACAGTGCAGTCTTGTAAAGCAAGCTCCTGCAAAAGTGGAGACGTAGGGAGTTTCACTATACCATGCTCTTTAGGCACTCTTAATTTTGATAAATATTTATGTGATTCTGGTGCCTCAATAAATTTAATTCCATTGTCTATTTACAAAAAACTGGAGAAGGAAATTGGAGAGACAAGGTCGGTGCCAATATCTTTGCCGCTGACAGACCGAGCGACTATAACACCCAGGGGGATAGTAGAAGATGTTTTGGTTTGGATAAGTTAGTATTTCTTGTAGATTTCATAGTGGTGAATATGGAGGAGAATAAAGAGGTCCCCCCTCATCCTAGGAAGACCACTTTTAGCAACGGGTAGAGCTACTAGATATACATGATAGGAAACTCATGCTTAGAGTGAGTGAGGAGACTGTGATGTTTGAGATGAATATAGAAACTGGGGTGAAAAAGGAGAAGTCAACTGCAAGTGTTAAGTGCAAGGTGAAGAGTTCAAAAAAGAGTGATCCGGTGATTGACAAAGATAAGTGTTGGGTGTATCCTAAAAAAGCTGAGAAGAAGATGTCTGTGTGGATGTGTGCGCTAGTTCGGGCACGTGGAATGGAGCCAGACTTTGAATCAGACCCTGACTAGAGATTCAGGGAAGTTTCCTCTACCTTATGCTTTTTAAATGTGTGTCATAGGGACATGCCACAACTCTAAGTGTGGGGTGGGAGATATGTTGTGTGTATATGTGTTGGTTTTTTTCTTTTTTGCTTTTTAGTAGTTAGAAAAAAATTGAAGAAAAACCGATTAAAATGTTAAAATTTTTTACTTTTTCCGACGATGGATATCATTCAACGGGTTTCTTGAGCGATTAAAGCGAAATAAAAAAGATAAAAAGATTTTCTTTTGTTAGGTAGTATAACAATTCCCCTTTGATTTTTCTTCGTGCCGCGATTCTTTTTCAAGGGTTTTATTTGAATTGGGTGTATTTAGTTTTTATTTTTGTTAGGAGTAGTAAACCTTGTGATATGATTTGAATTAAAGCAAGATCTCTTGACTTGTTATTCCTTGAGAATAGTAAGTGCTTTAATTATGATGCTTAGACTCAGTTTTTGACTCTTGTTCAAGTACCTTTAATTATATGATCTTAGCTTTGCTTAACTGCTTGACTAGAGTATCTTGATAATCCAATCTTGATTGAGTTATGTGCCATGTGTGTGTGAGTTTTTTTTGTTATTCTGTGTATTACATTGATGGCTAGAACTTGTCCCGTGTGTTTGAAAAGAAAAATAGTAGTCTTGATCAGTTTTGGAAGTGATATAGGCATTTCTTTGTTGAGCCAGGTACATGTTATTGCCCACCTAATTGTTATGTATCTTAGTTAACCCTTTTCAGCCTATAATTCTATTTCTTTGGTAACCACATTACATGCCTTACCCATTTGTTTGTATTTACCATATATTTGAACCTTTTCACCTCTCTTGAGCATTAAAATTATACTAACTTTGTAAAAGATGAAGTGCAAGGTGGTTGGTTTGGCTTTTGAGTGGAACTACATAAATAAGGAGAAAGGTGCAATGTTTTGAAAAAGCAAGAGCCACTTAAATTGAAAAAAAGAATATTATATTGTTGTGCAAATATTCTATGATAGTGGTAACTCCTAATGTAATTGTGCTTAAAGAAGAGTGAGTTAATGTATAATGATGTTAAGGTGGAGTATGGTTTGGCATAAGTGTGGGGGTGAACGTAAAAGTTTATGTATTAAATTACTCAGGGAGGAACGATCACTCTTATATCTAAATGTATCATACCCTTCCCACAGCCTACATTACAACCAATTAAAGTCCTACTTGATCATTGACTGAATGAGCTCGAATTAGTATGTAGTACACTATGAGCAAGCCTATGGTTCATCTCTTATGGCATATGAATGTTGTTTCCGAGAGTGAGTGAATTCTTTCTATTTTTAGTTCCTAATCGTCCTTAAATTTTATTGTGTGTGGAACTACTATCTAACACTGTGTTATGGCACTTGATTCATGAAGGAAAGGTAATGTTGTTGATCTCTATGTTAGAGTAAGTGAGTAAGTTGTGAATAATGCATGGTACTTGTGAGTCGATTCTTGAGGTGAAGATGTTACACTATTGTGCTTAGTTTATTTTAAATTTTTTTGGTGTAATAAGTTAGGGGAGTTGTTTAATAAGGTCGTGTCCATATGAAGTATAGTTTGATTGGTCGAGGAAGAGCAATGATTTAAGGATGGGGTGTTGATGGTCGGCTATAATTCCGTATTTTAGTCGCTTACTACACTCTAATCCACTACATTTTAATTGAGTTTGAGCTTTAATCACTAGTGTTTTCCACTAATTGTGTGTCTTATGCCTTGTAAGAGTGATCCCAAGCTATGTAGATGTTATGAAATGAATTCGAGCTGTTCTGGAGCTTTGAAGTCTAAGTAAAAGCCCAAGGAATTAAGCCTGGATCGTGATCGGGGATAAACGGATGCAAGTGCACTTAAACAACGAAACGAAGAATCAAGCAGGAAGCCACCCAGGTGCGCGAGCGCAGAGTGGGCACACATGTGGGGCAGAAAAGTGTGAAAAGTGTGCAAACATACTCCCAAGTGCATGGCCGCGCATGTACAACTCCAAAAAAGTGTCCTATTTCGCGCAGGAGAAGGTGTTTTCATTTGGGCCCGACCCTACTTGATATATATAAATGAAAAACGGTATTTTTGGGAGTTTTTGACATATCTAAGAACTAAGGAGGCTAAGGATAAGTGGGAGAATCAAATCGCAAGGAATCCATCATTCAATCTCAACTCAAGAAAAGGGTTTGGATTGTTTTATGTTTATCTGTACTCCATCTTAATTGTGATGACTTACTCAATGTCTATGGAGTAGTTCTCTTTATGGTTTCATGGATTTGGTGTCTTTTTACTTGTTTGTGGATAACTAACTCTAGTTTATGTATTGAATCATTTTGGATGTTTTAATCGTTGTATCTATATTCACTTGTTAATGTAATTGAGAGAGACATAACTTGTGATATTGTTTGCATTATATTTTGTTCGTTGAATTCATCAATTCTTCTTAGTAATACAAAGAGGCTAGTTGAATTTTTTACTAAATCTTGTTAGGAGGATAATCAAGAGGGGTTCTCTTAAAAACCAATCCATTACGAATTCTTGCATATCTTCACGTACTTAAAATTGGTTCATCTTGTGAGATTGAGACTTAATCGAGTGAGTAGTTTCTACCTGATGCGAGCACGTGATTTTTTCCTCTCTCAAATATTCCTATAGAATTCTTAAAATTAGGATTTTTCTTTATTATTTAAATTTTAGGGAATTAATTGCATGATTTTGTATTTTATTTGCATTTTCTGTGCATTTTTAGTTGTCATAAAAAATGAAAAAAATTACTAAATAGCATACCTATACTTAGGACCCAATTCTAGATTTTAGATTAATTAACATAATTGAAAATTAGAGAAAATAATTAAAAATAGTCTTTTGTATTGTTTTACTTTTAATTTTGATTTTTCCTTAAGTTTTCTTTTTGAACTAGGATTTGTTTTATTTTTGAGAATTAATTAGTTTAATTTTAGAGTTAAATCAGGTCTTGTCTATTTTAATTTTTACTGAATAAAATCTAAAAAATTAGGAAGAAAAGAATAAAAAATCATTAAAAATTTGAGAGTTGAAAGATTAAAAGGTTGTATTGGTGTAATTTGGGCAAGTCTAATGCCAGCCCAAACAAATCCACCCTCAAAATCCCCAAAATCTGGCCAAAATGGCCCAAATCAGCCCTTATACCCGGTCCAAACGCCCATGCCTTGAGACCATACTACGTCGTTTTGAGTCAATAAATAGAAATTTAATCTGGGCTATCTATCCACTCTAATCCAACGGCCCTGGTTCAATTGTGGATTTTAAATAAAATTGTCCAAAATCCTTCAGAAACATAGAGACAAAACATATCCTCCTCGTACCCCTGTTCAACCCCACAGCCTTCCACCGCAAACCGCCGCCGAAAATTGCCCACGGCGATGGTGAAGCTCCAACTACCTCCAAAATTTCACCAAAGCTTCGTCTCCTTCTCCTCATCATGAGTCCATGACTAGTTTTCGTCAAATCCTAACCAAAACCTTCAAATATGTCAAACCCTAGGCGCCCCCACCACCGTGCACGGTGGCGCCGCCACCCAAACCATACCAAAATTGTACCCCACAATCCCCAGGCCATCTTAAGCCCCACACTCATTATTATTTCCAAAAAATCCCAACCGGATTTCTCTAATTCCATATCTAGGGTTTAGGCAAAGTCGGAATCACAACTCATGGCTATCAGTGTTCAATGGCCCCAAAAAATGATATTATGTTTCTGTTTTGACAAAGAACAAACATATAATATTATATTTGGGGCCAGATTCAAGTTAATGAGCTTAGAGCCGAAATCAGTAAGCTTCTCAAACTCTTTTTCTTTCTTTTTCTCATGTGTTTGTTTATTTGTTTCTTTCTGAATAAATAGGTGTTCTTCTTCCAGTTTTAATTAGGTTTTTTTAGACTTAGGTCTTTTGATTTTCATGTATCGTAGTAATATGACTTAGTTCTTATTTGATTGTGTGTTTGTTTCAATTAATTGGTTCATGTTTGTTGTTGTTAACTTGATTCTAGTTTACTTTTGTTCATTTGCTGTTAATTTTTAGTCTATTGATTGCCATAGGTTATAGTATTAATCAGAATCGATTTATTTAGTTATATTACTTATTTCAATTAGGCTATTATTTGGTTATAGCTGATTGATCTCGAGTTTAGTATTGATTAACTATGGTTGTTTGGTTAGTTAATAAGGCTAGACTAGGTTAGTAAATTTCAGACTAGTAAGAGGGTAGTGTAGGTAATTCAATGGAAGAAAATACAGCAAATAACTGATTTAGAAATGCCTAGAACATTCTACATAGGGTTCCAAATAGAGTTTTAGTAACATAGGGAAGTAACTTAAGAAACAAGTCTGAAAAATGAAGGTCTAATTAGTTAAATATTGAAAATAAAAGAGGGACTAAAGGTGTAAAAGAAAAATCTAAAACTTCCCCTTAATTTTGAGCTTCAGCTTCAATAGGGATTTTAGTTTTAAAATTAAACAAGTATGCTAATTTGGCACTTACCGACTTGAACAAATACGCAATCTTCCTATTTGATGGATTTAGCTCTAGAAACAGCACCAGTGGCTTTAAGAGCCTGACTGTCCATTGTACCAGACCGGTAGGCCCAATTCAAATTTGGCATTGCTGTTTGAGCTTGCTTTTTGGTCAAGGCTTTTCAGCCCACTCTAATTAATTGGCCTTGATCCCACCATCGCCTGGCCCAATCCCAATTCCGGACTGCCTTCTCATTCAGGGCCAGCTTTGAGGCCAAGAGACGGAAAATCTTCATGGGGACTATTTGTTTAATTTTAATTATAAGTTTTGGGCCTCCCAAGTTAAGTAGCACATTTGAATTAAGAAGTTTATTCTTGCTTAAATGTGGACTTGAGTTTGAGGCCTGAAATCCTTAAAGGTTTCAAACAATAGTAATTAATATTGTTAATTAATTAGGGCCCTTTTAGAGACAATCCATACTAGAAAACAATAGTCCCTTTTAGGATGGCCTTTAAAAAATAAAACGAGGTGCGCCACGCCAAATAAACCCATAAATTGTGTGGCCCTCTTTAAATATTTATATTAAAAATACGTAGAATTTGGGACATGCCATTAACCGAATTGTCATGGCCTCCCGCAAAGTTAATAATACATTAGTCGCTTTAGGCAAGCTTTTTAATAATTTTACCTTCCTAAATACAGGTGTGCATTTCATGCTACCCAAATCGAAATCCCAAAACTTTGAATAAAATTTGTTGAGGATCCGGGTGCATTTCATGTGACGTGATCCGAAAACACGTTTTAAACGACGTTCACTTTCTTAAAATTTTTTAATTGAAAGCTGTGAAGAATTCTAAAATTGCACTATAAGATAACATGCATAAAAATCAGGTTTTAGCCATTTATAATAGTTTAAGCGACCGTGCTAGAACCACGGGATCCTGGGGTGCCTAACACCTTCCTGCGGGTAACCAGAATTCCTTATTTAGAATTTCTGGTTCGCAGACTCCAATTGGGAAGTCGAAATTTTCCTCGATTTGGGATTCAAGTTAAACCGGATACTTGGGACACCAAAAGCTAAACCTATCCCAAGTGCCGACTCTAAATAAATAAATAACCTCATTTCGAATAATGTCACTTTAAATGGAAAAACTCACTTATACATTATCCTTCGGGGTAGTTGTATAAAAAGGAGGTGTGACACCCGACAATGGAACTAATAACCAAGTGAATTTGAGAGACTCACTTGAATATTAGAAGTGAATTATCTAGAGTTAAATCCCAACAATTATCATGAACATATCCTATCAACCCCTATTTTCTCCCAATTGATAACCTTCTATGCTCATACTTGTGTCGATTGTCATGAGCCAATTGTATAGTTTCTTACTTAATTTTAGTATTAAACTCAAAACTCTAAATTGTTGATCATCTTGGAGAGAAATCTAGCTACAAACTACGATAATACTGTTTAACTCCAATCTCTACGTATACTATATTATAACTTACTATATTCGACTAGCGAGCATATTTTAGTGTGTGGGTTGTACTCGTCAATGCTAGAATTCATAATTAGGTTTGGTTAGACTTAGACTCACGCCATGCCAAAACTGTAATATTTAAATTCTTCTCGTTTGCTTAAATGTCTTATATTATATTGTTGCCTGAGACTAGACATGCGTAGAATATCAAACTTGATATTTTAGACATCTTGAGAACTACTTGATTAGAAGCAGATATTATACTTGTTTTGTATATGGATTGCTGTAACGACCCGACAGGTCAGTTTGAGCTTTTGACTTTCGCTCACCAGTTCTCGGGCATGACTAGCCCCGTGTGCTGTATTATAACTTATGTAAATCATCAGTTTTGATTTTCAGGATAATTGGAATAGATTTGAAAGAACAGTTCTTAGTTTGAATCTTAAAATTTGAAAGGTTTAACCAAGTTTTGACTTATTAGAGTATGTTCTTGGATTGAAATTTTTATGATTTATTTTGCTCTGTTAGGTGATTTGGGTCTTAGGAGCGTGATTGGAATGTATTTTGGAGGTCCAGAGTAGATTTAGGCTTGAATTGGCAAAATTGGAATTTTTGCGTTTTTCGGTCGATAGTGGAATTTTTGATATTGTGTTGGAATGGAATTCTGGAAGTTGCAATAGGTCCATTGTGTCATTTGTGATGTGTGTGCAAAATTTCAGGTCATTCGAACGAGGTTTGATAGACTTTTTGATCAAAAGCGGAATTTAGATATTTTTGGAAACCTTAGGCATGAATCCGAAGTGTACCTGAATGAAAGCAAAAGAGGTTAGAAATCTAGTCTGAAACTAGAAGAAAACAATAGTAGCAGACATTAGGAATTTAATAGTAACAACAACTAAAACCCAGACTTCAATAACCAGGACCCAAATGATACAAAATCGACCCTTAAATCAACAATGGAACAGTAGGAACCACAGAAAATCCAAACCAGACTCGACAGTACCAAAACTCCAACCATTTTAACCCAAAATGCAAACCATGAACTTTCAATGGTTTGAGCTATATTATCATAACCACAAGAACAAGAATCTGAGCATAACTTTTAATAATTTTTCTAAAAAAATGCCGGGAATTCAAGGTTGTTTCAAAATTTTTTTAGAGAAGAAGCAGCCGTTTCAGCTTTTCTGTATTTTCTATCGCTTGAATTCTGACTTGAGAGTCAAGTTAGGATGCCTTTATAGGCAAGGCATTAGGGCAGCTATCAGAGAGTCTAAATTTGCACTTAGGACCTCCTGAAGTTTCATTCTAACTTAGGAGCCCCTAGTTTTATATTCAGAAATTCAAACAAGTCCCCTTTCCTAGCCTCCTAGAAGCTTCCTAATCAGTTACACCCAAGATTCCCTGGCCAATTTCCTAGACTACCCTTTAAATCTCTAAAAGCTACTCTTCCAGCCAGGTTCACGGTCAATTGGACACAAAGACTCAAACCAAATTAATTCTGGCAAGACCTGGGCTAATCCCTTTCCTTAGGCCCCGGTCTGAATCTTTCATTTTTGAGAAATGAGAAAACAAGAGAGACAATTCAGACTCCCAAACAAAATCTGAACCAAAACTCAATACGGCCCGAAACCAAAAACAAACAAAATTTGACCAAAGCTAAACTAACAAATTTAAATAGAACAGAAGGAGCTAATAATTAAAACTAACTCTAACAAAATAAACCGCATGCAAAAATGATTTTGAAAATGAAGGAAAGAGAGGGAAAAGTGGAAGAAGCTAAGAGTGGAAATGACCAGGAGAATAAGACTTACCTGATAAATCCGAGCAAACCTGAACTTGAATCAGCTTTTTCAAAGAAACCCCTACTTTTTTGGTCGAGATAGACTTCAATCATATGTTCTCGACTGAAAACAAACGATTGAAGTCCATTTCAACCTCAAAACTTGAAACTCTGATAAACAACAATTTTTTTTATTCATGGCTAAAATTTGATATGAAATTCGAACAACTCTGGGGAAATTTTAGGGGAAACATTTGTGTATTCAACAAGAGGGAGGCATGGGGGTTTCAGGGTGTGATTTTGATGGCGTTTGGAGGTGAGGCCGCCAGCCTAAAGCGGTGGAAAATGAGGTTGGTGGGTTAGGTTTAGGGGCTCGTCTCTGCAGAGAGGGGGAATAAGAGAGATGAGTGAGATAGGGGGGGTCACATTTCGGGCAGTTATGTACCCTTCCTATCCCCAATTTCCATCTGTTGGATTGCATGGGAATCGACGGGTGGGATTTGATCAAAATAAAGCAGGGCCGTTTGGGTCATAGACGATGTTGTGTGGGAGACAGACTAGGTAGGGACTGGGTTTGGGTTGGATTTTGATGGTTACAAAGGGAAAAATGAATTGGGCTTGGAATTTGAAACCGAATTGGCCCAAAACCTGATCCAATTCTCTTTTGCTTTATTTTCTTTTCATTTTTTCCAATTTCTTTTAATTTATTCTTTTTTTTTCAAAATTAAAAATAAAACCCTAAATTAAAATTAAAAATCAAATTAACCAATCAAATTGAATTAGTTATCTCTTAATTACTACAATTAATTAAAAATCAAATTAAAGGAAAAACTATCAAAGTTCAAAAGTAAAATTAAAATTGCAAAAATAACTATTTTTGTTATTTTTTCTTTTTCTTATAAAAGAACTAATTTACTACTTAATTCAAAATGCAAAGTTAAATGCTAAATGCAAATGCAGTATATTTTTTGTATATTTCATTAATTAACAAAATTAACATGCCCAGACAAATGCGAACAATTACCAAAAATGCTACAAAAATCCACAAAATTTCAAACAACAAAGAAATTATTTTGTTTTGAATGTGTGGGAGTAATTCACATAGGGAAAAAATCACTTGCTCACAGCTTCCCCTCTTTGCTCGGAAACACGAAGAGCTTTCGTGCAAAGATAAACTTAGTGGATACGAGCAATTTTTGCTCGTCTGAATATTCCGTAGGAAACATTTTTGAAAAATTTGACAGCACCCTGCTTCCGAGATTGCCTACACATCCTTGGCTATAAAGGAATTAGGTCAGTGTAGTTCAGGATGTTTTGGTAGCTAGGACTACCATGAAGCTGTGATTTCACTGTTGCTGCTAATGCTGCTACCGCTTACTGAACCCCTCATTACACCATGACAAAATAAAGAAGCTAGACTAAACTATGATCTATGCATTACAAAAATCCTATCTATGTCTTCAAACTTGATCTTGCAGTTCCCGTTGCCTTATTGACTTGTATTTCCAAGGTGAAATTTCTTTGTTGCCGGCTTGAATTGTAATCTGAGATGCTTTTCCTTTTCTTCAGGTGGGTGCCTGATTGCGGAACTCGAATTATATTGCCGTGCTCTCTAGGTGGGTGCCTGATTTCCAAAACTTAAACTATATTCTCGTGCTCTCATGGTGGGCACCTGATTACCAAAACTTGAACAATATTCCCGTGCTCTCCAGGTGGGTGCCTGATTGCCAAATCTTGAACTGTATTCCCGTGCTCTCCAGGTGGGCGCCTGATTGCAAAAACTTGAACTGTATCCCCATGCTCTCCTGGTGGGCGCCTGCTTGCTAAACTTGAATTGTATTCCCATGCTCTTCAGGTGGGCGGCTGATTGCCAAAACATTAACTGTATTCTCGTGCTCTCCAGGCGGATGCCTGATTACTAAAACTTGAACTATATTCCCGTCCTCTCCAGGTGGGCGCCTGATTGCTAAACTTGAACTGTATTACCGTGCTCTCCAGGTGGGAGCCTGACAACGTTAACTGAATTCCATGCTCTCCTAGTAGGCGCCTCATTGCTGAATTTGAACTGTATTCCCGTGCTCTCCAGGTGGGCGCCTGATTGCCAAAACTTTAAAATTATTCCCGTGCTCTCCAGATGGGCGCCTGATTGCCAAAACTTGAACTGTATTCCCGTGCTCTCCCAGTGGGCGCCTGATTACGAAAACTTGAATTGTATTCCCGTGCTCTCTAGGGGGTGCATGATTGCTGAACTTGAACTATATTCTCGTGCTCTCCAGCTGTGCGCCTGATTGCCTAAACTTTAACTATATTACCATGCTCTCCAGGTGGGTGCCTGATTACTAAACTTAAACTGTATTCTTGTGCTCTCTAGGTGGGCGCCTGATTGCCAAAACTTTAACTGTATTCCCGTGCTCTCCAGGTGGGCGCCTGATTGCTGAACTTGAACTGTATTTCGGTGCTCTCCAGGTGGATGCCTTATTTCAACAAAAATAGATAAATATAAAGAAAATTTCCTGCCCTAGTTTGGTAGCTTTTTGGTGCCTGCCTTTCCTTACGAAGGGTTTCTCCGAAACAAACAAAATTTTCTACCCCTGTTTCAATCATAGAAAAATCTTGTCAGTTTTAAAAATATTTGGTGGTTGGTTTGTGGCCTTGACTTTGAGGGCGGTTGCTCTTTCACGACCCGACAAAATACCTTTTCTCCATTCAGACCCAATACCCTCCATCTGTTGCATTTCTCATGGACTGGCATTTACAAGCCTTTGTGTCTCACATGAATCTCAAAGCACGTCTGTCACGACCCCAATCCCGGTCGTGATGGCGCCCAACACGATTGCTAGGCAAGCCCGACCATTTGAACACTCTCGACCCAAATACGAAATCTCATTACCAGTTGTTTAAGTTAATTTAGCAGTTAACAAGATTAATAATCCTATAGAAAATAGAAACAACACAGAAAGCCAAAATATTTGTCAAAACAACTCCCAACAGATCTGGGGTCACGAGTCTAGAGCCTCTAAATGAGATAGAGTAGTAAATCCCTAATAGTACAGAAGTCTTGAATACGGAAAGATAAAATGGATAAGGGGAGGAGTTGGGTCCTGCGAACATCAGACAGCTACCTCGACAACTCCTGAAAACTATGGGAAGCAGCAAACAACTCAACTAAGCTCCCAGAACACCTGAATCTGCACACATGATGCATGGAGTAAAGTGAGTACTTCCAACTCAGTGAGTAATTAACATACATAATGACTAAAGATGAGAATTCACGAAATAGCACAATGTAAAGTTACCACTAGCAATTTAGCATAATTAACAAACAAATGGCAAACAAGCAACGACAGGTAAATTAGATAATCATCAATGTACGGATGCAATGCAATGCACATGACACTGCAGCGCGTAGCCCGATCCATTTGGGTACCCACTCTCACTATGGGAGTTCAGACTCCGGAGGGGCTCCTACAGCCCAAGTGCAATATCATCGTATCATCACTGCGGCATGCAGCCCGATCCACACTCAGTCCAGAATATGCATGTGAGCCACATGGGCAAAGTCAAGTTAAAATTCTCAATTCCAAACATCAGGAAATACAGTTTAAGTTTTAAAACCTTAGAATTATGACAAAGCATTTCGAAACAGTGTTTAACTCAGGACTGAAATCATATAACATGATAAGTATCATGGAAGCAGTGATAATAATCCCTAAAGCATTCAAATAATCGGCACCTATCTCAAATACATTCATAAGATCCAAGTAGGATGTTTACCAATTAATTTGTAGTCAAGAACACAGTATAAACATCACTCGAGACGGACTAAGCCATAGTCCCCAATCACAAACGACCCCACACTCCTCATAGAGTACGTGTCTTGCTTTAATATAGCGTCACAGTGTGATATACCGGGGTTTCAAACCCTCAGGTCATCATCTACATCTATTACTCACCTCAAACCGGCCACAAGTCTAGTCCGCTATGCCTTTTCCTCTCGAATCAAACTTCTCGTGCGCCGAATCTAATCAAAACCACAACAAATACATTACTATAGACTAATGAAACATAACCCAATCGAAACAACTCGAAAAACACCAAAAATCACGAAGTTGGCAAAACCAGAGACTCGGGACCACTTCTCGAAAAATTACAAAATTCACATAACCAGATTCCTCGTTTCGGCACGAGTCCGTACATATAAAATTTACCGAAATCGGAGACCAAATGCACTTTCAAATCCCAAATTTTCATTTCAAAAACCAAGCCCTAGTTCTTCCAATTTCGACCCAAATTTCCAAGAGTTAAAGGTTGATTCTTCACAAAAGTGACGTTTCTAGGTCACGAGACTTATCTCACATCAATTCCCGTTAAAATCCCCTTCAAATTCTACCAAGAAGCTCTTAAGGTGGTTAACAATGGAGGAAAAATTGAATAAACTTGCGGATGAAATAAAGATATAAAAACCCTTCTGCCTACAACGACTTTCAATTCTACGGTCCCGATTCCGCTTATGCGGGACCGCTTTTGTGGGACCGCTTCTGCGGCCAAAAATCTGCTTATGCGTTCTTCACTTAAAAATCAAAACTCCGCTTATGCGACTCAGAGTCCTCTTCTGCGGACCACCCAAAACCGCTTCTGCGGTTAAATGTCCGCTCCTACAGACCCGCTAAAGCGACCATCATCCGCTTATGTGGAAATTACTCTAGCCCAGGCATGACCGCTTCTGCAACCCCTCACCCGCTTCTGCGGTCCATTTCCGCAGAAGTGGAAATACCAGATTACAGCAACAACAGACCTGAAGCAACTTCAAAAACTCTCGTTTAACCACTCGAATCCACCCCGAGGTCCCCCGAGACCTCAACCAAAAACACCAACGCCTCCTAAAACCTCATTCCAACTTGTTTCAGTTCTCAAAACACATCAAACAACACTAAAACCTTCAAATCATATCGAATTCAAGCCTAAGTTTCTTATAAACTTCCGAATTGCGCATTCGATCAAAAACCCGACCTAAATACCTCCGAATGACCTGAAATTTTTACACACATATCCAAAATCACCTAACGGATCTACTGCGATTTTCAAAATTCCATTCCGACCCTCGGATCAAAATCTCACCTATTAACCGAAATTTGCCAATTAACCCTAATTGTACACCGGAACTCCAAAATAACTTCCGATCACACTCATAGGTCACAAATCATCTCCCAAAGCTAACTGAATCACCGGAATTCATATATGAGCCCTCTAACTCATAAGCCAACATCCATTTGACTTATCCAAACCAAGCCTTCCTTAAATAGACTAAGTGACTCATTTCCTATCCAAGCCAATCCAATTCAACTCCAACACAACCAATGTCGATAATGAAATATGAAGAAGCATTAAATGGGGGAAACGGGGCTGTAATAAATGAGACGATGAGTCGGGTCATCACATCCTCCCCAACTTAAACAAATGCTCGTCCTCGAGCGGGTCAAGAATCATACCTGAAGTCTCGAATATGTGAGGATGTCTGCTCCGCATCTCCAGCTCGGTCTCCCAGGTAGCCTCCTCCACGAGCCAACCTCTCCACTGCACCTTCACCGAGGCTATATCATTTGACCTCAATCTCCGAACCTGACGACCCAAAATAGCCATTGGCTCCACATCATAGGTCAAATCATCATCCAATTGAACCGTGCTAACACGTTAGACGGGTCCCCAACATACTTCCGGCGCATAGACACATGAAATACTGGATGAACCCCTGATAAGCTAGGTGGCAAAGCAAGCATATAGGCCACCTCCCCAATCCTCCTAAGTATCTTAAAAGGGCCAATGAACTGCGGACTCAACTTCCCTTTATTTCCAAATCTCATAATGCCCTTCATAGGCGAAACCTTCAACAAGACCTTCTCGCCCACCATATAAGTTACATCTCGAACTTTCCTGTTCGCGTAACTCTTCAGACGTGACTGAGCTATACGAAGTCTCTCCTATATCACCTTTATCTTATCTAAGGCATCCTGGACCAACTCTGTCCCCAATAGTCTAGCCTCGCCCAGCTCAAACCAACCAACCGGAGATCTACACCATCTACCATATAAGGCCTCATACGGTGCCATCTGAATACTGGACTGATAGCTGTTATTGTAAAAAAACTCTGCAAGTGGCAAGAACTCAGCCCAAGAACCTCCAAAATCAATAACACGGGAACACAACATGTCCTCCAATATTTGAATGGTACGCTCGGACTGCCCGTCTATCTGGGGATGAAACGCTATGCTCAACTCTACATGTGTGCCCAACTCTCGCTGAAAGGTCCTCCAAAACTGGGAAGTAAACTAAGTAACCCTATCTGAGATAATAGAAACTGGGACCCCAGGCAACCGAACAATCTCCCGAATATAAATCTCTGCTAACCGCTCCGCATAATAGGTAGTACACACCAGAATGAAGTGCGCAGACTTGGTCAGCCGATCCACAATCAACCAAATCGAATCAAAGTTCCTCAATGTCTGAGGGAGACCACTCACAAAATCCATAGTAATCCTCTCCCACTTCCACACGGGAATAACCGTGTGCTGAAGTACACCACCGGGCCTCTGATGCTCATATTTCACCTGCTGACAGTTGAGACACCGAGCTACATGACTCACAATGTCCTTCTTCATTCTCCTCCACCTGTAATGCTGTCTTAAGTCCTGATACATTTTCGCGGCACCTGGATGAATTGAATACTGTGAGCTGTGGGCCTCCTCCAATATCAACTCCCGAAGCCCATCCACACTGGGCACGCAAATCCGACCCTGCATCCTCCACATGCCCTCACTATCAATAGTCACATCCCTGGAATCATCATGCTGAACCCTATCCTTAAGGACAAGCAAATATGGATCATCATACTGGCGCTCTCTAATGCGGTCATACAAGGAAGACCGAGAAACCCCACAAGCTAACACTCGACTAGGCTCCGAAATATCTAGCCTCACCATCTGATTGGCCAAAGCCTAGACATCAACTGCAAAGGGCCTCTCCCCAACTCGAATGTACGCCAAACTACACATACTAACTGCCTTTTGGCTCAAAGCATCGGCCACTACATTCGCCTTCCCTGGGTGATACAATATGGTAATATCATAGTCCTTGAGTAACTCAAGCGACCTCCGCTGCCTCAAATTAAGATCCTTTTGTTTGAAAAAATGCCGAAGGCTGCGATAATCAGTATATACCTCACAAGATACGCCATAAAGTAGTGCCTCCAAATCTTTAAAGCTTGAGCTATAACAACCATCTCCAAATCATGTACGCGGTAGTTTTTCTCATGAGGCTTCAACTGACGAGAAGCATATGCAATAACTCTACCCTCCTACATCAACACGCATCTGATCCCAATTCTCAAAGCATCACAATACACGGTGCAAGAACCTGAAGCTGATGGCAAAACTAACACTGGAGCTGTTTTCAAGGCTGTCTTGAGCTTCTAAAAGCTCTTCTCGCACTCGGCCGACCATACAAATGGTGCACACTTCTGCGTCAACTTGGTTAAGGGCGAAGCAATAAAAGAAAAATGGTAGATGAACCGGCGATAATAACCTGCCAAACTGAGGAAACTCCGAATCTCCGTGGCTAAGGACGGTCTAAGCCAACTCTGCACCGCCTTTATCTTCTTTGGATTAACCTGAATACCATCACTGGACACCACGTGTCCCAGAAAAGCCACAGACCCAAGCCAGAACTCACACTTGGAGAACTTTGCATAAAACTTCTCCTCCCTCAATCTCTGTAATACCACTCTCAAATGCTGAGCATGCACCTCCTGGCTACACAAGTATACCAGGATATCATCAATAAAAACAATAACAAATGAATCCAGATACGGTCGGAATACACTGTTCATCAGATGCATGAATGCGGTAGGGGCATTAGTCAGCCCAAAAGACATTAACTAGAAACTAATAATGGCCATATCTCATCCTGAAAGCCGTCTTTATAATATCATAATCCCTAATCTTCAGCTGGTGACAGCCTGAACGGACATCAATCTTAGATAATACCGTTGCCTCCTGGAGCTGATCAAACAAATAACCAATACGAGGTAGTGGATACTTGTTCTTCACTGTCACCTTGTTCAACTGCCTGTAGTCAATGCACATTCTCATTGTGCCATCCTTCTTCTTCATAAATAGGACCGGTGCACCCCACGGTGACACACTAGGACGAATAAACCCCTTATATAGGAGTTCCTAAAGCTGATCCTTTAGTTCTTTTAACTATGCTGGTGCCATACGATACAGAGTAATGGAGATGGGATGAGTGCCCGGCACCAGATCAATACCATAATCAATGTCCCTGTCCGGCGGCATGCCCGACAGGTTAGCTGGGAACACATCTGGGAAATCCCTCACAACGGGGACAGAATCAAGTCTAGGAGTCTCAGCTCCAACATCTCTCACAAAACCCAAGTACGATAGAGAACCTTTCTTAACCATCCGCTAGGCCTTTATTAAGGAAATCACCCTGCTAGGAACATAGTCAGTCATCCCACGCCACTCAATCCTCGAAATACTCGGAATAGCCAACGTAACTGTCTTGGCATGACAGTCTAGAATAGCATGGTACAGAGATAGCCAATCCATATCCAGAATCACATCAAAATCTACAATGCCTGACAACAACAAGTCAACCCGGGTCTCCAGACCCTCAATAGTCACTAGGCAAGATCGATATGCATGATCTACAATAATAGTATCACCCACCGGGGTGGATATGTGAACAGGCAAGGCAAGACACCCTCGGGTAGTCCCCAGGTGATGAGCAAAATAAGAAGATACATAGGAATAGGTAGATCCGGGATCAAACAAAATAGAGGCATCCTTGTGGCAAACTAAGATAATACCTGAGATAACAGCATCTGATGCAATGGCGTCCCTCATGTCTGGAAGAGCATAGAATCAAGCCTGACCGCCACCAGATCGGTCTCCCCCTTTAGGACGGCCTTTGGCTGTCTAGCCCCCACTCCTACCTGACTGGGAGGGTGCGAAAGTAGATGGAGTAGAATAGGAGGGCTGATCCTTCTGCTGAGACCGACCACCACGAAGCCGAGGACACTATCTCCTTATGTGACCAAGCTCACCGTACTGTTAGCAAATACCCGGTGCTGGAGAAGGGAACTGAAAGGGACCCTTCGATGCTAAACAACCCTGGGCTGAAGAAGCAGGAGTAGAGCTCTATGCTGGAAGGCCACTAAATGAAGACTGGCCCTGCTGAAATCCCTGATGACCACGGCATGAAGAAGCCCCACTGTGCTTTGGGCGACCTGACTGAGGAGGCCTAAAGGATCGACCTCTACCACGCTAGAACTGGCCCCTAGATGGAGCACCACTGAAGCTACCTGCACCTCGAGGCCTCTTGGCCTCCCTCTTCTCACGCTCTCGACGGCGAGCCATCTCAATCTCTCGAGCCATGTCTACTACCTCCTCGAACGAAGCACTCATAACCCTTTCTCTGGTCATCAAAATGCAGAGTGGATAGTTGAGGCCATCCACGAACCTCCTAATCCTCTCTCTATCAGTCGGGATCATCCATGTAGCATGCCAAGCTAACTGCATAAACCTCAACTCGTACTGGGTCACTGTCATGTCTCTCTGAATCAACCACTCAAACTGACGATGCAGCTGCTTCCTACGAGACTGCGGTACATACTTCTCCAGAAAGAGAGTAGAGAAATACTGCCAAGTAAGGGATGCTGCTCCAACAGGCCTAGGCCTCTCAAACTCCTCCCACCATGTAAATGCAGGCCTTGAGAACTGGAAGGTAGTAAAATCCACTCCACTCGACTCCACAATCCCTGTAGTGCGAAGCATACGCTGACACTTGTCTAGAAATCCCTGGGCATCCTCGCACTCAGTACCACTGAATGTCGAAGGCTGGAGCCTGCCAAATCTCTCAAGACGACGCTGCTCATCATCTGGCATAGCTGGAACCACATAGGCTGGAGCTGGTGCAACTAGTGTGGCCGGTGCTGCTGGTGCAACCGGCTGAGCTGGAACCGCTCCCGGTGTCTGGAATCCCTGAACAACTTGCTCAGGTGTGTGAGCAATGGGGGTCTGATGACCACCATCGGTCTATGAGGTAGCTGCTGTAGTAGTGGCTGATACTGCCTGAGCCAGGCCAGTGCAGACGGATAGTATCTGAGCTAAAGCCTCCTGGAGACCAGGAATCACAATAGGCAATGCCGGTGCCTGAACAGGTGCTGCTGGAGCATCTACAGCTGGAGGCTGGTCCTGAACCGGGGTAGCTGGTGGATCTGCAGGTTCTGCCCTCGCTGGCATGCCTCGACCACGACCACGCCCACGACCTCTAGCGGGTGGTAAAGGTGGTCGTCCATCACGTTCAGTAGTGCGGGTTCTCGCCATCAGCAAAGCCGCACGACAAAAATTTCAAGAATATGAAGTGTTTCCTAAAGGTTCTGAAGCCTCTCAAGGATAAATACAGACGTCTCTGTACCGATCCGCGAGACTCTACTTAACCGGCTCATGACTCTTGAGGCCTAGTAAACTAGGCTCTGATACCAACTTGTCACGACCCTAATCCCGGTCGTGATGGCGCCCAACACGATTGCTAGGCAAGCCCGACCATTTGAACACCCTCGACCCAAATACAAAATCTCTTTACCAGTTGTTTAAGTTAATTAAGCAGTTAACAAGATTAATAATCCGATAGTAAATAGAAACAACACGGAAAGCCAGAATAACTATCAAAACAACTCCCAACAAATCTGGGGTCACGAGTCTAGATCCTCTAAATGAAACACAATAGTAGATCCACAATAGTAGAGAAGTCTAGAATACGGAAAGATAAAAGGGATAAGGGGAGGAATCAGGTTCTGCAGATGTCAGGCAGCTACCTTGACAACTCCTGAAAACTCTGGGAAGCAGCAAATAGCTCAACTAAGCTCCCGGAACACCGGAATCTGCACATAAGGTGCAGGGAGTAAAGTGAGTACTTCCAAATCAATGAGTAATAAACATATATAATGACTGAACATGAGAATTCACAAAATACCACAATGTAAAGTTACCACTATCAATTTAGCATAATTAACAAACAAATGGCAAACAAGCAACGACAGGTAAATCAGATAATCATAAATATATAGATGCAATGCAATGCACGTGACTGCTGCGGCGCGCAGCCCGATCCATTTGGGTACCCGCTCTCACTGTGGGGGTTCAAACTCCGGAAGGCTCCTACAGCTCAAGTGTAATATCATCGTATCATCACTGCGGCGTGCAACCCGATCCACACTCAGTCTAGAATATGCATGTGAGCCACGCGGGCATAATCAAGTTAAAATTCTCGGTTCCAGACATCAGGAAATATAGTTTATGTTTTAAAACCTTAGAATTATGACTAAGTATTTCGAAACAGTGTTTAACTCAAGAATGAAATCATATAACATGCTAAGTATCATGGAAGCAATGATAATAATCCCTAAAGGGTTCAAATAATTGGCACACAACCCAAATACATTCATAAGATCCAAGTAGGATGTTTATCAATCAACCTCTAGTCAAGAACATAGTGTAAACCTCAGTCAGGACGGACTAAGACATAGTCCCCAATCACAAACCACCTCGCACTCCTCATAGAGTACGTGTCTCGCCTTAATATAGCGTCACAGTGTGATATATCGGGGTTTCAAACTCTCAGGCCATCATCTACATCTATTACTCACCTCAAAGCAGCCACAAGTATAGTCCGCTATGCCTTTTCCTCTCGAATCAACCTCCTCGCGCACCGAATTTGATCAAAACCACAAGGAATACATTACAATAGACTAATGAAACATAACCCAATCGAAAGAACTCGAAAAACACCAAAAATCACGAAGTTGGCAAAACCCGAGCCCCGGGCCCACTTTTCGAAAAATTATGAAATTTACATAACCAGATTCCTTGTCTCGCCACGAGTCAGTACATATAAAATTTACAAAAATTGGAGTACAAATGGCCTTTCAAATCCCAAATTTTCATTTAAAAAACCAAGCCCTAGGTTTTCCAATTTCTACCCAAATTTCCAAGAATTAAAGGTTGATTCTTCACAAAAATGACGTTTCTAGGTAACGAGACTTACCTCCAATCGATTCTTGTCAAAATCCCCTTCAAATTCTACCAAGAAGCTCTTAAGGTGGTTAACAATGGAGGAAAAATTGAATAAACTCGCGGATGAAATAATGATATAAAAACCCTTCTGCCTATAACGACTTTCGCTTCTGCAGTCCCGCTTCCGCTAATGCGGGACCGCTTCTGCGGCCAAAAATCTGCTTATGCGGTCTTCACTTAAAAATCAAAACTCCGCTTATGCGACTCAGAGTCCGCTTCTGCCGACCACCGAAAATCACTTCTGCGGTTAAATGTCCGCTCCTGCGGTCCCGCTAAAGCGACCATCTTTCGCTTATGCAAAAATTACTCTAGCCCAGGCCTGACCGCTTCTGCGACCCCTCACCCGCTTCTGCGGTCCATTTCCGCAAAAGCAGAAATACCAGATGACAACAACAATAGACCTGAAGCAACTTCAAAAATTCATGTTTAACCACTTGAATCCACCCCGAGGCCCCCGGGGAACACAACCAAAAATACAAACACCTCCTAAAACCTCATTCAAATTTTTTCCAATCCTCAAAACACATCAAAGAACATTAAACCTTCAAATCACATCGAATTCAAGTCTAAGTTTCTTACAAACTTCCGAATTGCGCATTCGATCAAAAACCTGACCTAAATACCTCCGAATGACCTGAAATTTTACACACATATACAAAATCACCTAACGGAGCTACTGCAACTTTAAAAATTCCATTCTAGCCCTCGGATCTAACTCTCACCTATCAACTGGAATTCGCCAAAATTCTAACTTCGCCAATTCAAGCCTAATTCTACACCGGACCTCCAAAATAACTTCCGATTACTCTCCTAGGTCACAAATCATCTCCCGAAACTAACCGAATCACCGGAATTCACATCCGAGCCCTCTAACTCATAAGTCAACATCCGTTTGACTTATCCAAACCAAGCCTTCCTTAAAGAGACTAAGTGTCTCATTTCCTATCCAAGCTAATCCAATTCAACTCCAACACAACCAATGTCAATAATGAAACATGAAAAAGCATTAAATGGGGGAAATGGGGTTGTAATACATGAGACGATGAGTCAGGTCATCACAACATCAATTTCCACCCACTTAGTGTGTATGCTGTTCTTTCTTGACTTAAACTACTGGCCCTGGCCTTGAGGTCTATTTCTCCTTCACTTGCCATGTAACTTTGATTTCTACTTAAAAGACCTTACTTATCACTAGTTAACGACCCTTTTTGCTAATCTTATCACAAAAAATACATTTGATCCATTCACCTAATACCCTCCATCTGTTGTATTGTTCATGAATTGATATGTACCAAACCTTTGTATTTCACATGGATCCTAAAGCATGTTGATTGTTAATAGCTGAGTGCGCTTGTTGTTCTTTACTGACCTATGTCACTTTGACATGCTAGCCAGATCTTGTTTTGTGCAATTGCAAAGCTGGTGGCAAATTTTGAAGTCAATTTTCACTTGTTCCGACAAAACAGACTCGGGAAGAGGAAGTTAACAAGACAAAAGGAACAAAGTAAACGGCAAAGGAAAGAGATGATTACTTACAAGAAAACTATAAAGTACAAACCTATCAAATGTAGATACCAACTCTAATGACCATGACATTCACCTGTGGCTTATTCTGTTGAGCAAGTCTGATGTTCATCTCTTGTTGTACCGTTTCTCCGTGAAACTGGACTTCAATGCTCTGATTATCCAATCTGATTCATGATCCTTATTCGACTTGTATTGCCCGAAGGGTTTCCACCATCAAGTCTCTCTCATTTTATTCTCTCTCTCAACTCACTATCGCCTTATGATGCCCGTTATGGTTTTTACCAATAAGATTCTCTCATTTTTTATTTCTCTCAGCTTTCACCGCCTTACGGTTCCCGCGAGGTTCTTTACCAATAAAACTCTCTCATTTTTCCTTTTCCTTGTTTGGACCGGAATGTTGCCCCTGATATGATTCAGCTCTACTTGCTCGACTTTGCATTTCTCAAAGACTGATAGGAAGGTCTTTCTTTGGACCGCAATGTGGGCTTTTGGATGGGGTTAGAAAGAAGGTATCAGAAGGCTTGAAACAATTCAGCATGGTTTAAACTTAGAACTTTTGGAATCAGATCTTTTAAATAACCACAACTTCTACCCAGTTTCTTTACTTGGGGACTTCTAGATTTTTATTTTGATGGGATCGAACCGTGAGGCTACATACGAATCCTTAAATGGAATCAGGTCGAACATAGTTCATGTCGTTGAAATTTCTTTGTTATCGTGATTTTCTATTTTCTCTTCCTTCTTTTTTCTCTCTTTATTTCTCTTTTTGTAGTTTTGATGTTGTTTTTTCTTTCTTCTTTTCTCTTTTTTATTTTCTATTTTTCTTTTCTTTTTTTTTTAATTTTTATTTTTCTTTTCTCTCTTTTCCGTTACTTATCTTTAATGCTTACGTTTCTGCTTTTTGCTACTGATTCCAAAAAGGGGTACGAAAAGAAATAAATAAGGCTCAAATAGGGTAATAAAGGATAAAGTGTTTAGATAGCAGAACATAATGCCTTCGTCATTCCAATCTTTAAAACATGCCAAGTACAAACAAACATAATTTAACCAATGAAATCGTAAATAATATATCTTGACCGCATCAGAATTGATAGCCATATCCACACATTTGCCTTCTACGTCTGTTAAACACAAAGCACCATTGGATAACACTCTCACTCTCATTGCCACGAATGACCCCTATCAATTTAGGGCAAACTTGCCTTTAGCTTTAACTCGATGCGGTATGATGCATTTCAATATGGCTTCTTTATGTTCTATCTGCCCCAGTTTCACACAATTTGGGCTTGAAGTGATCTCAAAATGCCTTTACTTATTTCCCTCAAATAACCCTATCATCTTCAAAATTGTTTCATTTAAATATGACTAAACTAACTTTTAAAGACCATGCTGAGAATTACGTGTGCATGTCATGTCACTAGAGTCGACAAGATAATGACTATAAAGGTAAAAGAAAACTAACAAAAATGGCTAGAAATAACAAAAAACCAAAAATTGCATTAGACAGATGGTGAAAGGGTTCGAACAGCAAAACAAGCAAACTGAAATGGCGTTACAACCTTGGAACAAACCTAGACAACACTAAACTAGCTACTATGACTAAACAAAGTAGGCACAATAAAAGGATAGAAGGATTTGAGCCACAAGACAATATCCAGATTACAACCCTGAAATAACCCGGACAACAGAAATGACAACCAAATAAACCACCAAAACTCCTCCCTAGCTAGCCAAGAAAGGAGCATCTTTCCAATCACCAAGCTCAACATCTTAGCTACTGACTTCTGCATCAAAAATACTAGGACCTTCACAAGTCTTCATCACATTGTTCTTAACAAATTGTTTTTAGGTTCCCTTTGCATGCTCATTCTTAAGATCAACCTCTGATAGCGCTGAAAGCTTTGTAGCGCGTGGACCTTCAAGGATCTCAGAAGAATTCTTATATTCCTTTTCAAAAAAAATCATACCCACCATATGCGTCTCATTACAAACAGGCGATGAACTTTGGCTAGCATCTGCTGTATCTGGATTTTGCACGACAATGTCACCTGCATCAATAAGCTTCTGAATCACATTTTTCAGGTGCCAACCCTTTTTTGTACTGTGACCTGAGGCATCGGAGCAATATGAAAACCTTTGAGAAAAATCAAACTTCTTTGGCGTAGGGTTTGGAATTTTTATCTGAATCGTCTTCAACATGTCCAATTGCCTAAACATTTGGAACAAACTGCCGTATGATTCTCCAATAGGGTTGAAAGCCTTTTCTTTTTTCAGTAGTCTTTTCAATTTGTATTCTGGCCTCGGTTGAAACCTTTTGTGGGTTGGTGGATAACATGCTTGAGGGGGCGGGTAGGACACTTGGTGAAGTGGTGTGGGCTATCGCGGGCCTCGTGGGTGTAGAGCATATGGTGGTGCATTGTGGATAGGGTATGGGGAACGTGAGGTTTGACTTTGGAGATTTTGTGGAGAGAAGTGGCATTGGGGATAAATATTTAGAGCATGAGTATATCTGTGGGGTCAATATTAAGGCTGAAAGCCTTGAGCGGGAATGCCCACTTGATCCCGTCATTGGTGGGGCTTAGCAACATCTCTTCCAATAATCAGAGAATTGACCAGAGCAGCTTGTTCGTTCCATCTGAACCAAAATTCCTTAAAACTTTCCTTGGGTTTCTTTTCCATATGATACAGGGAGGAATGGTTTGGGACAATGTCTATATTGTACTGAAAGTGTCGCAAAAAATCTTGAGTCATGTCATCCCATGTATGCCACTTACCAACATCTTGACGATTATGCCATTCCAAAGTTTCCCCAGTCAGGCTCTCACTGAAGTGTGCCATTAACAAGTCATATTTCCCTCTAACACTTCTCATTTCACTACAATAAACCCTTAGGTGGGCTACCGGATCTCCACACCCATCGTACAAGTTAAATTTTGACACTTTTAACCCCGCGGGCAGGCGAACGTCAGGGGACACAGAAAATTCTTTGTAAGCCATGTTACCCTGGTCTACCATTCCTTTGTTGTTCTTTAAAGACTGTTCTATGCCTTTCATCTTCCTAGGTATCTCATCTTGCCCTTCTTTTCCTATGACCTTTTCATTTTCAGCATAAAGCTCATCCCGAGGGCTCTGCTTGTATGAGTCAGGAACCTTGTGGGCAATCTTTGAGGGATAATATTGGGCATAATGAGCTTTGAATGGGTATTCATTGTTGGGGATAGTGGACATGACTGGATGACAATTTTAAGGAGAGGTAACTGAAGTATTAGTGATGGAGCTACTAGGATGATTGGGAAAACTTTGATAAGCGGGCGGATCTGGAGAGTATGGGGGATCATCTGGCACTATGACCGAAGTTTGGGTAAGGGTAGAATCTAAGAAGCTAGGTGGTGGTGGGGGTGGTGTCTTCCTATTCATCCAGGCCTGATACATGTCCATCATGTGGTGTCTTAACATCCTTACCTCATCAGCCAGACGAGTGTCCTCTTCAACCAACTGCTTTCGGTCACCCGTATCAACCAACCTGATTTCATTGTTGTCCATCATTGCCTTTTGACTTCATATTGTAGATAGGAGTTACTACTTTGAGAACCATAAACCAACCACTTTTCTGGTATGAAGACATCAAAAGGAACAAAATGGGGTCATCCCGTTAGCATTAGGGCATTTTAAAAGTAAAAATATCACATTGCGTGCAATGCACCTAACAACAATTACTGGTTCTAGAATGACTTTGAGGGTCATAAAGTCACTTGGCATCATCCCAATTTGTCCATTTGAATCTTCTCCTTTTCTTTTCTTTCCTCACACTTCTTAGCTCGCACATTTTCCTTCCCCTTTTCTTTCTGATTATCGCTCTTTTAATCTTTTTCTTCCCTCTCATTTCTCACATCCCATGACTTTATCTCTATTTATTTTATTTTTGTTTTTTTCTTTTATTTATTTATTTAATAATAAAAAATTATTCGATCGTACCCTATGTAGGTTGCTTAGGTATCATGACGTCGCATGAATCAGATCTTTGCGTAGTTCTGGGGAGAAAGTGTAAAATAAATAATAAAAATATTTTGGGATTTTTAAATTTTTCATAAAATAAAACTGTTTTGATTACAACGACTCATCGTATCACCAAACTAACAGTCTCGAAAGGGAAACTAAAGGACTCCAACAGAAAGATGAAAACAAAGACTCAAAAATAGACTAACAGACTCCAATAGAAAAAGATACAGACTCAAGTAAAATCATGAATACATCAATGCCTCAAATGCTCTTGGGGCCCGTGGGATATCATTCGGTCTTGCCACGGGCCTATGCGCGAGATCCCCTAGCAACGGCTCCAAATCACTCATTATCTGGAGAATAAACATCATCACTACAGCGAAGAACGTGGTATGAGTCATGTCCTTGAACGCTTGTGATTTCATGATAATATAGTCAGTAAAGGCTCTGATCCTCTCTCGAATTCTAACATTTTCCTAAACCAAACGCCCGACCTGCTGATTCCGAGCTTCTAACATCTGAGTGTCGTGATGGTTTTGGCTTTAAATTCTTTGGCCTACTTGGATGCCTCATTCTCAAGGGTAGTTAATTTTCTCTTTAGGCTGGTGATTGTCCGTTCATAATTCCTTTTCATTTGTTGCCCAAATCGTGCCCGCCCTTCTGCATTTTCTTACCAATTGAGCCCAGTCATTCACTAGATTGGCCTCAGACTTTTCTAGGTCATCTTGACACTCAAGGGATTTCTTTCTTAGACCGCTTATAAGCCTCTCATCTGATTGGCTTCTTTCCGGATTTCTAGAAGTTATTCTCATCTTTTGGATTTGTGCTTTGAGGGCCTCATTTTCCTGAGTCAGCTTTTTCTTTTCACCTTCATCTGTGGCCGCCTGGATACTGTTTCCAAACTTGAGGTCCCTGATTTGTCCTTCTAACTTACTTATTTTAGTCTTATAGCTTTCTTCTTTTGCTAACTAGCCCCACGGCTCTTGCGAGTCGTTGGTGAACTGTTGAACATTAGTTCTCTTAGTAGGTCTGTAAGGAATATGAAACCTTTTGCCAAACCAAATAATGTATTTGGGGTCTACCTATCCTATAACTAAATCCCGAACCATGGTCTTAGGTTCAAGAAATCTGCATTGATTCCACATAAGGTGAACCCTTCCTTTCGGAAATGCGGCCTTTTGGCCCAATTTTGTGTCATGTCTACTCAAATCCTCGTCTTGGGGAATGGTTTGAAATCTGCCCAATTGGCACAACACCCTTTAAGGAGCATATGACTGGATGCTCCGGATGCCCATAAGGAGAAGATAACACACTTCAGTTGACATGTACACTGCTTCGTTAACAGGAAGCCATCCGAACGCCGACTCAATTTTATCGACAATCAAAGAACTCAAGAGTGTAAACCAAGCCTCAGGACCCTCGATAAAAGCAATACCCACCATTCGGCTTTCAAATTCTCAATGCATTATAAACCGTTCATACCGTGGTTCATATATCTGACACGATGGCATAGATGCTCATGTATCCACAATTGTAGTAGCAAGTTGCAGCCTTGGAAGAATTTTCCCCCTTCCCAACAAATGGTCAAAGCTTGGTAAATCTCAGATAGAATCAGGGGAACCAAGGTACCATTAGTTCTCCTAATTGCAATATCAACCATTCCCACGAGGCCCAGTTCTATGTTGCCGTCATCTCGTAGACAAATTACAATACCCAAGAATGCTGCTATAAAAACTAAACCTCGCCTTGTCTCCCACTTATCTTTATTCCTAGCATGAGTCAAACCAGTGTTCGGTGCTTCGAAGCCTTTAGGGTTACCATAGCGATGATGCAAGAACTAGAAAGTGCAATACCCTTCAGTCACACTCCCATCCTGGACGTCTCGGCTAATACTCAACATGTCGAGAAATTTGTGTGGAGATACCGGTCTTGGTGATACAGGGTAAAGACTTCTAAGGTTTCCATTGAGGCCGACATAACCCTCATGTTCCTCTAAAGTTGGTGTGAGTTCGAAGTTAGAAAAATAAAACACATTGCAAGTCGGATCCCAATCTTGGCTTGATGTTCAAAAGTCTGATAAGACCACCTAAAACTTTGACCACAGTTTCTCTATTGGCTTTCCCTAAATCGTTCCACCATATGTGGAGCCGTGAGGGGATCTCTTTAAGAGCTGAAAAGGGTTAATTTTCATCTGTGCTCATCCTGCACATTTATTAGGGTGATTTTAATTAGGAGAAAATCAAGACTCATTTTGACTCAAAAAGCTATCACTATTTTATAAATTTCATAAAAAATATCCGACTTTGCCAATACGACCTTTCAACACTTCGAGGAAGAAGATTTTAAGGCTGTATTCGCTAACCTGCCAAAACCTTGAAAAAATGAACAAAGGCGGCTGTTCTTGCAAAAACAACCTTCCGATGCCCTTTTAGAGACATTCGGCTATTTTTGACAAGAATGGCATCACCTTACTTATTTACAATAAATTAAAACTTTTGTTCTTTTTGGGCTATTTTTACAAAAAGGGAAGTTGGACTTGATGGGGGTTGCCTACGTATCCCACATCCGATAAGAATCAAACTGGCATAGTTCGGGCAGATTTGATGAAAATAAAAACCACTGTTCTTTTTAGAAAAAAACAAGAAAAGCAGAAAATTTTTGTCAGAATTTTGGTAGAGTTTCAGTATAATTTTGGTCACTGATTTTTAAAACAAGTAATTATCTGTCTGAGCCCTTCCAACTCTCCTCTAATCATTCATAAGCCGGTCAGCATGCAAATCCAGAACAAATAAATGCACAAGTAGCAAGTAGGATACATCAGGATGGTCTTTTCATTTCTGGTACACCTGTCCTAGACAGACCCAACCTCTATGTTGAGCCTCCAAAATCAAATGCACGTGATGTAAAAAAATGTTCCTACTAGGGATCCAGCATGAGGCTTTGTTATACTAGGTTTAAAACCTGAGTTAATTGTTGTAGAACTGGCTTACCCAAGCGGACAGCTCAAGCCGCGGGGAGGGGGGCAGCGTACTGAGAATACAGAAGCTTCACCAGCTTTGCAACTTGTCCGAACCTCGTTCTAAAATTTGATAAGACTCTAGAAATAAGATAAGTCACACGAAATGCACATTTCTCCATGATTTAAAAGATTCGGAGAGAAGAAAGGTTTCGTAGCAGTTTATATACAGTTCACAGAATATCAAAGCGGTAAAAGCAACATTTAGCACATTAGGCCCAATGTGTTGACTCGGCCTGTTGTCACGTGAGTTACCGCCCCGTTTCCCCCATATCATGTTGTTATATGTTTCAATATCAGTATTTGAGTTGATCGGATAGAATTGAATTGGTTTTAGTTGGAAATGAGGCACATAGTCTCTTAGAAGGAGCTAATTTTGGAAAAAGTTAACCGGAAGTTGAATATATAGTTAGAAGGCTCGGATGTGAACTCTAGTGATTTGGTTAGCTTCAGGGGATGATTTGTGACTTAGGAGTGAAATCGGAATTTAATTTGGAGTTCTGGTGTAGAATTAGGCTTGAATTGGCGAAGTTGGAATTTTGGCGAATTCCGGTTGATGGGTGAGATTTTGATCCGAGGGTTAGAATGGAATTCCAAGAGTTGCAGTATCTCTGTTAGGTGATTTTGGATATGTCTGCTAATTTTCAGGTCATTCAGACATCGTTCGGTCTGGTTTTTGATCGAATGTGCAATTCGGAAGTTTTTAAGAAATTTAGGCTTTGATTTGATCATAATTGAGGATTTTTATGTTAACGTTAGCATTTTGATGATTCGAACAAGTTTGAATGAAGTATTAGATCATATTTGTGCTTTTGGTTGAGGTCCCGAGGTCCTCGAGGTGAAATCGGATGATTAAACGGAAATTGGAAGCTTGGTATTGCAGCAGATCCTTAAGCCTTTTGCTGTTTCCGTATCTGCGAAAAAGGAGCCGCTTAAGTGGTTCCTCGGATGCGGTGGGAGAGCCGCAGAAGCAGCCAAGGGGAGCCCAGGAGGATTCCGCAAAAGCGGAAGTCTAGTCGCGTTAGCGGGTCCGCAAATGCGAAGAAATCACCACAGAAGCGGAAGATGGGGAACCGCAGAAACAGATGCCTGACCGCATAAGCGATTTCTGGGGAGTTTAATGAGAACCGCATAAGCGGTCGAATGGCCGCAGAAGTGGTACCGCGTAAGCGGTATCGGGACCGTAAAAGCAAAAAATGCTGAGGGTTTAATGAAACAGTGTTATCGAAATTTCAGAAGTTAGAAAAATATTTTTTGGACTTCGGGGAGAGGCGATTTTGGGCGATTTTTAGAGGATTCGAAGGAGATTCCATCAGGTATGAATTTATAGCCTCGAATTATGTTGTTATGGTGTAAAAACAAGGATTAAACACTAAAAATTTAAGGAATCAAAGGGTAAAAATGGAGGTTAGGACTTGAAGCCTAAGAGAGTTTAAATTGACAATTTGAGGGGTCAAATGGACTCCGATTTTGATAAATTTGATATGTATAGACTCGTGGCAAGAAGAGGAATCTAGTGATGTAAAATTTCGAAATTTTTCGAGAAGTGGGCCCAGGTCTCGAGTTTTGCCAACTTCGTGTTTTTGAGTATTTTTCGATTAATTTCAATTGGGTTATGTTCCATTAGCCTATTGTAATATATTCGTTGTGGTTTTGGATTGATTCGATGCGCGAGGAGGCGGACTCGAGAGGAAAAGGCATGGCGGACTAGTTTTGTGGCCGGCTTGAGGTGAGTAATAGATTTAGATGATGACCTGAGGGTTTGAAACCCCGGTATATCACACTGTGACGTTATATTGAGGCGAGACACGTACTCTACGGTGAGCACGGGGTCGTTTGTGATTGGAGGACTATGGCTTAGTCCGATCGAGTGATGTTCATTATGTGCATTGACTAGAACTTGATTGGTAAACATCCTACTTGGATTGCTATGAGCATACTTGGGCTGCGTGCAGATTAATTGGATCCCTTAGGGATTATTATCACTGTTTCCATGATGTATAGCATGTTTTCATGATGTCAGTCCTGAGTTAAATTTTGTCTCGAAATGGCTAGTAAAATTCTAAGATTTTGAAGACCTAATAATAATTTCTGATAATTGGAACTGAAAATAGTAACCTTGATTGTGCCTGTGTGGCCTGCATGCGTATTATTGGACTGATTGTGGATCGGGATGTACATCGCAGCGAATGCTACTATGTCATTGCGCTTGGGCTATAGGAGCCCCTCCAGAGTCTGAACCCCCACAGTGAGCGCGGGTACCCAAATGGATCGGGCTGTACGCTGCAACGTTCAAGGTTCATGTATATTGCATTGCATTTATACATCTATACCTGCCTGTGTTATCTGTCATTAATTGTTGTTATTACACTGTTAAATGTGTAGGATTATTGGTTATAGCTTTGCATTATTGTATTTCGGGTTTTCTTACTTTCAGTCATTATATATGTCTATTACCATTGAGTCGGAAGTACTCACTTTACTTCCTGCACCATGTGTGCAGATCCAGGTATCCCGGGAGTTTAGCTAAGTTTTTGCTGACTTCAGAGTTTTCGTTCGGAGTTGTTGAGGTAGCTGCCCGACGTCCGCAGGACCCGACTCCTCCCCTATCCCCTGTTATTTGATTTTCTGCATATTTCAGACTATGTATCATTACAGTCTTATTATACTGTACCTGTTAGAGGCTCTAGACTCATGACCCCCAGGTCTTTGGGAGTATATTCAGTATTTCATGATATTCAGCTTAATCTTTTAGCTTCATTGTTGTTAATGATAATTAAATAACTAGTTTTGAGCTTCATGCTCGGGTTAAGAGTGTAAATGGTCGGGCTTGCCTGGCAATTGTGTTGGGCGCCATCACGACCGGGATTGGGGTTGTGACAAGTTGGTATCAGAGCCTAGGTTACTAGGCCTCATGGGTCATGAGCCAGTTAGTAGAGTCTCGCGGATCGGTACGTAGACGTCTGTATTTATCCTTGAGAGATTGCAGGAACTTTAGGAAAACTTCACTTTCTTGGAATTCTTATCGTGCGTACTTGATTCAGCTTGAGGTATAACACTTGAAATTCCTTCCACACGTCTGTATGCGTACATGAGCGCTCGGTATTATAAGTGCCCTGATGGCTTGTGATTTCCCCGATTGATGGGCGAGATGTGATTCCGTGAGTTCGATGTTGGGCCAGTCTGGAGGACTTAGGGCCGAATCTTTGCCTATGGCTTGAGCACCGAGGTGCTGATTGTGTGAGCAAGTGTTATGAACTTATATGTTCGGTATTGTCGCTATTAGCCGGAATGTCAGCTTGGTATTCATGTGATGAGATGTTATTATATGTCTTGATAGCGATGAAGGAGTCTGCTGAATGATAGATGAGTTGTTAAGTGTTCTATTCCTATTGTAATCTGTTGTGTAGCCCCGAGTTATGGGCGCGTGATGAATATTTTCGTGTCTCCTAGTTGGGAAGTGAAGTACATTATGTGAGGCAGTATGAATTTAGACTCAGGAAGACCCAACGGCTGTGTTATATGTATGATGGTGAAAGGTGTGCTGAAATACTAAATTGAGGCGAAGCAGGTGGGTTATCTCATGCGGAGTGTTCTTAAGGGGTATGATTCTTATGTATATTGTTAGAAGATATCATGTGTAATTGAAAGGTACGTGTTGTAATTTGAAAATTTGGGTCGCTTCAGAGAGTGGACTCCACTGATGTGGGGATGAATACGAGGTTTGTAGGGGATTTCAGTATCCGAGAATCTTTGTTTTCATAAACTGGTAGATGATTGCGTTAATCTCACTATAATATTGTGGTATCATTAGAGTAAAAGTATTATAGGTTATTAAATATGTCCTCATAGGTGGCTTTGAGCCAAGTTGGGGAGGTTGCGGTTGATTAGCTGATTGCATGGTTATGTGCTATGTTGGTTCCTTTTGAGGCATGCTGGCGGATCAGTCCTGGTTGCAGAAAAAAATGAGCCGAGGATGGCACGAGTGAAGCAAATTTTTTTGATAAAAGTTATATGGTGCTTCATAGATGTGAGGAAATACTAGGATGTCTTGAGTTGTTGTTTATAAAGAATGCTCGGTGTATAGAAAAGGAAGATGTTCATTTGTATTGGCATGAGATCATATCCTGCGGTGTCAAAGTGCTAATAAGGCACGAGTGGTTCTGTTTGTTAATTCAGGTAACTGGCAGTTGGAATAGGAGTGAATGACTCTCGAGAAGGGTTTTATTGTGTTCAATATTTTGCATGTAATCATCAGGTGTCCAAGGTTATGTATGTGGTCAGAGACTATTTATTCATTAGGGAATGTCGAGGCTTGTGGTATTTTTATGTTAATCATGGGATCCTATGTATCCGTATCTGGAAAGTAATGGCAGTGAATTCGGATTGTGCAGGAAGTTCTTCAAAGTAAAGTATTGTAGAACGTGGTATTTTTTTAGGAAGAATTGAGAGAGTATTCGGTGGCCTATGAGTCTTGGACAGCGTGGTCTTATGTTCGAATCTCCTGTGGTAGGCCTGGATTGAGGCATTGTGATGCTACAGCGAGGGAGAAATATCAAGTGGATGATGAATAAAAAGAGAAATTTGATAGGAGGAATAGCTTGATAATATATCGAATCGGTATGGTAAAGGTATGATTAATTCTTTGTATGTGTTTGAGGTAATGAGCTTTTACAAGCATTTTGCAGCAATGCTCTTGGGTTTTTGACGGCTTGCTCAGCTCGGTTTAGATAGAAGGATTCAGTCTTGGCAGTTTAGCTTGTACAAATGCAGTTAGCAGGGATGTTCTTGTTGGGTTTTACCGTGGTTTGAAGATGAGTATATTTCTTATGGGTATGCAAAGCATGGAGTGTGTAATGATTTTTCTTCTAAATGGGATCAATGAAAGTTCTTGACTAGTTGAGTGCGTCGATGTCTGTGGCGCGGAAGGGAGATAAAAGTTCTCATGTTATCCCAATGTGGTATGGTATATGCGTTATGTTGTGGAGGATTGGGATTTGTATGTGTAAGGCTCGGTTCAGTTCGGAATGGAAAGTCATTAAATTCTTAAGCGACATGGGTAGCTGCAGGTGATCTAAGAATCGATCTTCAGAGGATTTGGGTGAATGATCCTCGTATGATAAGGAAACGGGGTTGCTAATAATAGTGATTTAATAAGGGTATATGTTTCAGAAAAAGGGCAATGTGATTAAGTTTATGGCATTTTGGTAGTGTTGCGGCACTTTCTTGCTAGATCGACTGCTGATATCTGAGCGTGTTTGATGGCACAAGAGAATTTTAGAATATCTTCAAAGAATGACTGGGAGTTCTCATGTTTAGGCTATGTATTGGTTGTGGATAGTGTGTATTGGTACCATTAGCGGCTATTGGGATTGGAGGCCCGAGTGGGTCCTTCTTTGTTGGTATGTTAGATTTGGTGTACGATGCTGAGTTGTAGAGTGGTTATCGCAATGTGGGTTGTTCTAGATTATTGTGCTATAGGCCATGTCGGAAATGTCATCGGTTGCGTGGCGATGTGCATCGGATTATGACATAGCAGAGTGGTTGGTATTCCAAAGACCAGCGGATGGCTGGGAAGGATTTCTTTCCTTAATTGGGCCCTTGTGACGGATGTCAATATAGAGGTTTCTACCATTGATTCAGTTTCATTATTAGGGACTCTTTTTCAAATGCGTTTCTTGTGGCTGGGCATGTCGCCGGGCGAGATTGTGGATTTCGGTATTGATTTGGTGTCGGGCACCGTATGTACGGCTCTGGTATGGCTTGGTTGGCCCAGAGATGTATTGCTGAGGGATAGGTTTAATCTCTTGTTATTGAGCTTGTTAGTGATCTGGGAAGATCTTAAGGTGCTCTTTCGGTGCTGTGAGGCGTTATGATTTTTGGATTGTGCTTGAGTTTTGTAGCTTATAACGCTATATGTAGATATTGTTAGGCACTCAGTATTTTGTTGTAATGAGCAAATTTGGCTCGATGTGCATCTCCCTATGTGAGATATGTGTATGGATCGGGTGGCACGCCTCCATGGGTATGTTATCTGGATCGGGTTGCACGCCGCAATAGTGTGATGTCGAGAATAGCTTTCCATATGTTACTTGGTATGTCTTGCTTTTTGGTTTCTGAAGAAAGTCTGTATTGGGTATTGCTCGGTGAATGGCGCATCGGTTGTGTCTTTTCAGGATTGAGCGGTGTATATTACTTGCTTCACCATGGATGTGAGGGATTACTTATTTTCAGACACCAATCTGTGTGTGGCTGTCCATTTTGAGCATTGCGACTTGAGGTGCTCCATGTGAAACAGTGCTTGGATAAGATCGCGCATTGTAGCGAGGCTATGCGGAGATTAGACCCTTCGGGGTAGGTTCAGGTATTCTATTTCTATGATGTGGGACGGGGTCCTAGCCTTGTGTTGTGATGGTACTGAGGAATTTGAGCTATAACTCTTTTGTTTGAGTCGTTTGTCATGATTTGAGTATGTTCAGGCCGCCCATCATTGGTGCGCTGATTATGCAAGTTGTGGCTTAGGCCTGTGATGAGGTGTCATATCACCAAAGTGGTGCGTTGAATTCGAGGTGATCGTTGGAGTCATTAATAAATGCAAACAGATGTGATTTTAGCTGATTAGAGGGCCCATATCGAGGTTTGGCCCGGGAATCTGTTGTGGTATTAGTCAACAAGGAAGTGGCTTCATGTATGGGTGACCTGAGGAATGGTTACGGTTTATCGCGTGTTTTATTTATCGTTGGCTGTATATGAAAGTGATGTAATAAGACTTTAGCTAATAAGAAGTTCTGATTTTGAGTATGAATTCGGAAAGTGCAATGTGGTTCTACGGTTTATGGCCTAGATGGACTGTGAAATTTCAGCGGAGTTGTATTGTCGGACCTATGTAAGATAGGGTGATGAGAGATCACCCCGGGTATATGCTTGGTAAGGTCATTTATCTATTGGTTGGCTTCTAGGACAACTCTGGGCACGCTCGAGGATGAGCGTTTGTTGAAGTTGGGGAGGATGCGACGACCCGGCCTGTTGTCATGTGAGTTACCACCCCGTTTTCCCCATATTATGTTGTTCTATGTTTCAATATCAGTATTTGAGTTGATCGGATAGAATTGAATTTGTTTTAGTTGGAAATGAGGCACATAGTCTCTTAAAAGGAAGCTTGTTTTGGAAAAAGTCAATCGGAAGATGACTATATAGTTATAAGGACCGGATGTGAATTCCGGTGATTTGGTTAGCTTCGGGGGATGATTTGTGACTTAGGAGTGAAATCAGAATTTAATTTGGAGTTCCGGTGTAGAATTAGGCTTGAATTGGCGAAGTTGAAATTTTCGCGAATTCCGGTTGATAGGTGAGATTTTGATCCGAGGGTTGGAATGGAATTACGAAAGTTGCAGTAGCTCCGTTAGGTGATTTTGGATATGTCTGCAAATTTTCAGGTCATTCGGACATCTTTCGGTCAGGTTTTTGATCGAATGTGCAATTCGGATGTTTTTAAGAAATTTAGGCTTTGATTTGATCATAATTGAGGATTTTGATGTTAACATTAGAGTTTTGATGATTCGAACAAGTTTGAATGAAGTATTAGATCATATCTGTGCTTTTGGTTGAGGTCCCGAGGGCCTCGGGGTCAATTCAGATGATTAAACGGAAGTTGGAAGTTGGTGTTGCAGCAAATCCTTAAGCCTTATGTTTTTTCTGCATCTGCGGAAAAGGAGCCGCTTAAGCGGTTCCACAGATGCGGTGGGAGAGTCGCAAAAGCGACCAAGGGAGCCCAGGAGGATTCCGCAAAAGCGGAAGTCTGGTCGCGTTAGCGGGCCTGCAAAAGCGGAGAAATCACCGTAGAAGCGGAAGATGGGGAACCGCAGAAGCGGATGCCTGATCGCATAAGCGATTTCTGAGGAGTTTAATGAGAATCGCATAAGCGGTCAAATGGCCGAAGAAGCGGTACGGTGCAAGCGGTATCGGGACCGCAGAAGCGAAAAATGCTGAGGGTTTAATGAAACAGTGTTACCGAAATTTCAGAAGTTAGAAAAACAAATTTTGGACTTCGGTTAGAGGCGATTTTGGGTGGTTAGGAGCGGATTCGAAGGAGATTCCATCAGGTATGAATTTATAGCCTCGAATTATATTGTTATGGTATAAAAACAAGGATTAAACACTTAAAATTTAAGGAATCATAGGGTAAAAATGGAGGTTAGGGCTTGAAGCCTAAGAGAGTTTAAATTGACAATTTGAGGGGCCAAATGGACTGCGATTTTGATAAATTTGATATGTATAGACTCGTGGTGAGACGAGGAATCCAGTGATGTAAAATTTTGGAATTTTTCGAGAAGTGGTCCCGGGGCTCGGGTTTTGCCAACTTCGTGTTTTTGAGTATTTTTCGAGTAATTTCAATTGGGTTATGTTCTATTAGCCAATTGTAATGTATTCGTTGTGGTTTTGGCTTGATTCGACGCGCGAGGAGGCGGATTCGAGAGGAAAAGGCATGGCGGACTAGTTTTGTGGCCGGCTTGAGGTGAGTAATAGATGTAGATGATGACCTGAGGGTTTGAAACCCCGGTATATCACACTGTGATGCTATATTGAGGCGAGACACGTACTCTACGGTGAGCACGGTGTCGTTTGTGATTGGAGGACTATGGCTTAGTCCGATCGAGTGATGTTCATTATGTGCATTGACTAGAACTTGATTGGTAAACATCCTACTTGGATTGCTATGAGCATATTTGGGCTGCGTGCAGATTATTTGGATCCCTTAGGGATTATTATCACTGTTTCAATGATGTATAGCATGTTTTCATGATGTCAGTCCTGAGTTAAATATTGTCTCGAAATGGCTAGTAAAATTCTAAGGTTTTAACCACCTAATAATAATTCCTGATAATTGGAATTGAAAATAGTAACATTGATTGTGCCTGTGTGGCCTGCGTGCGTATTATTGGATTGATTGTGGATCGGGATGTACGCCGCAGCGAATGCTACTATGTCATTGCGCTTGGGCTGTAGGAGCCCCTCCGGAGTCTGAACCCCCCACAATAAGCGCGGGTACCCAAATGGATCGGGTTGTACGCCGCAGCGTTCATGTGCATTGCATTGCATTCATACATCTATACCTGCATATGTTGTCTTTCATTAATTGTTGTTATTACACTGTTAAATGTGTAGGAGTATTGGGTATGGCTTTGCATTGTTGTATTTCGGGTTTTCTTACTTTCAGTCATTATATATGTCTATTACAACTGAGTTGGAAGTACTCACTTTACTCCCTGCACCAAGTGTGCAAATCCAGGTATCCCGGGAGTTTAGCTGAGCTTTTGCTGACTTCAGAGTTTTCGTTCGGAGTTGTCGAGGTAGCTGCCGGACGTCCACAGGACCCGACTCCTCCCCTATCCCCTGTTATTTGATTTTTCGCGTATTTTAGTCTATGTATCATTAAAGTCTTATTATACTGTACCTGTTAGAGGCTCTAGATTCATGACCCCCAGGTCTTTGGGAGTATATTCAGTATTTCATGATATTTTGCTTAATCTTTTAGCTTCATTATTGTTAATGATAATTAAATAACTCGTTTTGAGCTTCACGCTCAGGTTGAGAGTGTAAATGGTTAGGCTTGCCTGGCAATTGTGTTGAGCGCCATCACGACCGGGATTGGGGTCGTGACACCCAAACATGTGACAAAATCAAATAATAAATAAAGACAACTATAACAATTCATGTAATCTTGAATTCTAAACCCTGAACTAAAGATTCTGGGTTCGATCCCCAGCAAACCCGCCAAAGCTGTCACACCTCCTTTTTCCTACCCCCCAAGAGAGTAAAGGAGATTTTTCAAACTTAAAGTGACAATCAAAATGGGATTTATTTATTTGAAGATTCATAGTCGCCACGTGGGATAATTCATGGTGTCTCAAGTCACCGGTTCAAATGTCGAATCGAGGAAAAGATTGACTGTGTTTTATCGTCCGCGAACCAGAAATCTGGGTAAGGAATTCTATTAACCCGAGAGAAGGTGTTAGGCATTTCCGAGTTTCGTGGTTCTAGCACGGTCGCTCAACTGTTAAAATTGGCCTGATTATCTGATTTTAAAGCACTTTTGAACCTATGTGCATTTTAACTTTATAACTGCTTTTATTCATTTTAAAGAAGATTTTAACGTCGTCTAAAACATATCTTTGGACCGCGCCACATGAAATGCACTCGCAATCTGAAACACATTTTATTCAGCGTTATTGAGATTGGATTTGGGTCACATGAAATGCACACCCGAGTTTAGGGAGGTAAATTATGAAAATTACGCGCCTAAAGCAACTACGCGGTTTTAACTTTGCGAGGGTCATGGAAAATTCGCTAAATGGAACGCCTCGAATTCTATGGATTAAAATACTAATTAAATGAGGGCCATGCATTTTAAGATTCTGTTTGGCATGGAGCACCGCAAATCCAATTTTAAGGAAAATTCAAAATTAAACTTTAGAGGGCCATAAGATATTTGTATTGTCTAATATGACTCTCCTCCACTAATTAATTATAGGAGCAACAAAAATTGTCACTAATTTTTAAGCTAAACATTTGACCGAAGTAAAAACCAATCAACCAGTGCTGAATTTAAAACCAATCAACCAGTGCTAAATAACGAACGAATCCATCAAATAATGAGAACAGAATATTGGGCTAGAATACATGGCCCTATATATAAAAAAGCGGCTAGTCTTTAACTCAGGCCTAATGTGAGCCCAAGTTTTTGAAGAATGAGCATCATCAAGTGCTGGACTTGAGATCGAATCTCCAAGCACGCAGAACATCAAATGATGGAAGAGCCAATGTTATCCCAATTTGTTATCAAAGTGAATGTCACAAAGTAAACCTGGCCAGCCTTGACTTCATTAATTGGGCTAATACTAAGGCCAAATCTCAGAAACAACCCTCATTGCAATTCAATTAATAACTATGTGTAACATGAAATGAAACTGATTCTTATTTCTGAATTTTAACTATCAACTAATCATCATGAGTTTGCAAACAACAAATCTAACTTAAACACGCTCATAATTAATACCAAAATAAATTGTGCTTTTGGATTTTACCCCATTAATTGAACATTCTAAATTGAACCCAACCAATCTAAATCAAACATGCTCAAAATCAGCACCAAAACAAACTGATACTTGCGTCTATCATCTGAACACTCTGGGTCATTTCTTTCCCCTTAAACACAATTTCAACACCCACGCAATTCAAGAACACATCTAGCCAAACCATTATATGAGTACATAATCAGCCCAACATAACTAACATCCTACCAAAACTTAAATGAACTACATGACCAACAGGACCCAATACCATTCTCATTACTAGTTTCCTCATGTTTGAATATATGACTTGAAACCTAATTCAATTAACAAGTTGTTCCTCAAGTCTTATATAGTCCCAAATTAATTCAAGAAACAAAACAAATTTCAAAAGCCAAAGCAGAAATTAACTAAGAAAGCAATGGACTAGAGCTGTAAAACACCATACAACCAGAGATATAGAACTGAACTCATAAAAGGAACTAGAAAAAATGTTTTGAACTCTGTTTTTTTAATTTCACTCGTCAATTCAAGCTTCAGATCAGTGTAGAATACAGAAAAGTATTTGAATGAAAGCAAAAGAGGTCAAAAATCTAGTCTAAAACTAGAAGGAAACAACAGTAGCATAAATTAGCAATTCAACAATAACAACAACCAAAACCCAGACTTCAACAACCAGGACCCAAATGATTCAAAATCAACCCTTAAATCAGCATTGGAACAGTAGGAACCGCAGAAAATCCAAACCAGACTCTACAGTGCCAAAACTCCAACCATTTTAACCCAAAATGCAAACCATGACTTTCAATGGTTTGAGCTATATTATCAGGACCAAAAGAACAAGAATCTGAGCATAACTTTTAGTAATTTTTCTAAAAAATGCCAGGAATTCAAGGTTGTTTCAGAATTTTTTTAGAGAAGAAGCAGCCATTTCAGTTTTTCTGTATTTTCTTTCTCTTGAATTCTGACTTGAGAATCAAGTTAGGATGCCTTTATAGGCAAGGCATTCGAGCAATTATCAGAGAGTCTAAATTTGCACTTAGGACCTCTAGAAGTTCTAATTTTAGCTTAGGAGCCCTTAGTTTTAAATTTAGAAATTTAAACAAGTCCCCTTTTCCAGTCTCCTAGAATCTTCCTAATCAGTTACACCCAATATTCCCAAGGCCAATTTCCTAGACTATCCTTAAAATCTCTAAAAGCTACTCTTCCAGCCAGATCCACGGGTCAATTGGACCCAAAGACTCAAACCTAATTAATTCTGGCAAGACCTAGGCTAATTCCTTTCCTTAGGTCCAGGTCTATCTCTGCCATTCATGAGAAATGAGAAAACAAGAGAGACAATTCGGACTCCGAAACAAAATATGAACCAAAACTCAATACGACCCAAAACTAAAAACAAATAAAATTACACCAAAATTAAACTAACAAATTTAAATAGAACAAAAGGAGCTAATAATTAAAACTAACTCTAAAAAAAACCGCATGCAAAGATGATTTTTAAAATGGAGGAAAGAGAGGGAAAAGTGGAAGAAGCTAAGAGAGGAAACAACCCAGAGAATTAGACTTACCTGTTTAACCTGAGCAAACCCAAACTTGAATCAACTTTTCCAAAGAAACCCCTACTGTTTTGGACGAAAGAGACATCAATCGTATGATCTCATATGAAAGAACATTATTGAATTCCACTTCAGCCTAAAAACTCGAAAACCTGATAAACAACAATTGTTTTTATTTAGGGCTCAACTTTGATCTGAAATTCAAACAGCTCTGGGGGATTTGAGGGGAAATATTTGTGGGCTGACCAGCATTGTATTGATCTAGTTCCAGGTGTTGTCCTTTCTTTCCTCATCGCCACCTTACCTGCCCAAGAAGGGCACCCTTGACTCTATACTCATTACTCTATTTCCTTCCGAACCCGACAGCAATTAGGCCGACTACTTTAGTAGAGCAACACCTAAAAAAGTTGATTCCTACCCCTTACCCTTTCTTTCAATGTTGCCAATTCCGATAATAATAATGTACCCTCGTGTATACAGTTGTCCAATCTCTTATTTGTTACTCGACCATTAACTTCTTCTTTTAAAAAAAGGATTCCAACAACAAAACTGCTTCCACAACTACGAAAGGAAAATTTCTATATCTCGCATCTACGGAATATGAGAATCTCTTTCGTTGAATTGAAAGAATTTTCTATTGAATGGAAGATGATTTTACATCAACAAGTAAAGGAAAAAAGTGCGGTTGAGAAACTCAAGCGAACCGCCTTACCTTATTCCAACATAGGGACAGAAGGGAGAAGGTTGTGAAGGTGGCCTCGTTATCCATACCTCCGGTCGGATGAATGGAGGACCGATTAAACATGAGGGAGGCATGGGGGTTTCGGGGCATGATTTTGATGGCGTTTGGAGGTGGCATCTCCACCCTAAAGTGGTGGAGAGTAAGGGCGGTGGGTTAAGGTTAGGGGCTCATCTTTGCAGAGAGGGGGAATGAGACAGCTGAGTGAGATAGGGGCGTCACATTTTGGACAGTTATGTACCCTTCCTATCCCCAGTTCCCATCCGTTGGATTTCATGGGAATCGACGGCTGGGATTTGATCAAAATAAAGCGGGGTCATTTGGGTCATACACGACGTCGTGTGGGAGACGAACAGTGTAGGGACCGTATTTGGGCTGGGTTTTGACGGGTACAAAAAGAAAAATGAATTGGGCTTGGAATTTGAAACAGAATCGGCCCAAAACCTAATTCAATTCTTTTTTGCTTTCTTTTCTCATCATTTTTCCAATTTCTTTAATTTCTTCTTCTTCTTTTTGTTTTCAAAATTTAAAAATAAAACCTCAAATTAAAATTAAACGTCAAATTAACCCATAAAATTGAATTAATTAACTCATAATTATCACAATTAATTAAAAACCAAATTAAAGGAAAAACTACCAAAGCTCAAAAGTAAAATTAACAAGTGCAAAAATAGCTATTTTTTGTGATTTTTTTCATTTTCTTATAAAACAACTGATTTACTACTTAATTCAAAATGCAAAATTAAATTCTAAATGCAAATGCAGTATATTTTTTGTATCTTTCATTAATTAACAAAATTAACATGCGCAGACAAGTGCAAACAGTTACCAAAAATGCTATAAAAATCCACAAAATTGCAAATAATGGAGAAATTATTTGTTTTGAATTTGTAGGAGTAATTCATATAGGGCAAAATAACGTTCTCATACTCGCAGATGCGAAGCTTGGGTCACATGTGCGAATAATTGAATTAATGAGAAATCGTAGAAGTGGTTGATTATGCGCAGAAGCGGCCCCGCAGGTGCGGGATTGGACCGCAAATACGGTTTTGCTGGGTCCAAATATGTTTATTTCACCCTTCGCAATTTTGGGTGGTGTTTCATAACATTTCAAAAGGGAAGAAGCTTTGGATAGCTAATTGGAGGAAGAATTCAAGAGAGCTTCTTAGAGGCAAGATCCTTGGTCCCTAAACTCATTTTTATGATGATTATTTTAAGGTTGTAAGCTTGAATTATATGGGAAAATCAGTAGCAAATAGGAAGTCAGGGCATGGAAATTGGAGACCTAAATCTAGCGATTTGAGGGGTCGTTTGTGGTCGGAGTTTGATGTATTTGATATGTATGAACTTGTGAGAGTGTAAGAATTCTAGTTTTGTGATTTTTATCAGATTTCGAGACGTGAGCCAAAGGGTCGGGATTGGTCCATTTTGGAATTTTTTATGTAAATCGATTATTTTTGAGTGGCCTTTGTTCCCTTAGTATATTTAGATGGTATAAATCTGTTTTGGATAGATTTGGAGCATTTGGAGACCGCGTTAAGAGGCAAGCGCATCACGGGTTAGAGTTTGGATCGGATTAAGGTTAGTAATAATTGTAAATACTATCATGAGAGGGTATGAAACCCCGAATTTCACATCGTTGTGCTATTTTGAGGTGAAGCACATGCTAGATGACGAGCGTGAGATCGTGCACCATTGGGGCTTATGACTTGGTCCATCCCGTACGACTAGTAAGTCACATATTTACTTGAAAACTATTTTGTATTGTTATATTTTGGAAAATATTATTGTGTTTGGGGCTAAATGCCGTGTCTTGGCCTGGTCCCAATTGTTTGGACCCTTAGGGGCTTTTACCAGTGTTTTACCTCACTGTTTTGGTTTAATGTTTACATTCAATCATGCTATGTTCTTACTGTTTTCATAACTTGGTTTTATTTACTTCTTTTCATTTCATAAATTATTTTGAGCTGAGTAATTATTTTAATGTTAGCCTAAGGGGCTTAAGTGAGATTTGACTGAGTGAGGTCGAGGGCCTATGTTGTAAGGATATCATAGGATTGGGCTGCGCGCTGCAGCATATGGTACTGATTTGTGATATATGATAGGCCGATGGCCTGATTTATTATGCCACGAGGTGGCTTGTGATTGATATGTGGCCGAGAGCTTGTTTTATTATGCCAGGAGGTGGCTTGTTAGTATGCTTGAGCCATAAGGGGCCCCTCCCGGAGTCTGTACACCCCTAGTGAGCACGGGTACCCAGTGTGAGTGATGTGATGTAGCCCAAGAAACTTTTGTTGATTTATATTATTGCCCGAGGGACTATTATTGATTCGTATTGTTGCCTGCAGGCAGGTTCTTTTTCTATGTTATATCCGAGAAGCCGATTACAGGTGATTAAAGGTAGCCTGGGGGGCTAGTTCTTTTTATATTATGCCTGAGGGGTGATTTATGATACATGATTTGCCCAAGGGGCTATTACATTTCTATCAGTTTTTTACTCACTATTTTTATCACTCGTTCAAAACTATTGAAAGATGTTTTAAAAAGGTTTTACTAAAACTAAGCTTGATTTACGAAGTGAATGATTTATTTACTATTTTTGAAATGTACAACATTTGTTGTAGTGCTATGACATGGCTTATGTGTTTTTTTACATTTTAGATTTCATTTAATTTTATTACTTACTAAGTTGGCGTACTGACAGTACTCCCTTCACCTTGTGTGCAGATCCATGTATTTCTGAACACGTTAGCAGGTGTTGATTGCTCAGTGGTATAGTTATCGGAGTTAGCAAGGTAGCTGCCTGGCGGTTGTAGCCCTTCTCTCTCCCTCTTATCTCACTTAGCTTGTTATATTATACTTTCAGACTCTTTGTTGTATCCAAACCTTAGTAGATGCTCTTGACTTGTGACACCCAGATGTCGGGCTTGTGTATTTGTTCTGCACTATTCATTTAGACTTACATTTTGAGATATCGGATTAAGTATAGACTTCAAAATCATTGCTATTGATTAAATGGTTAAATTGGGAGTTGAGTCGGCTGGCCCAATTTCACGATAGGCTCCATCACGTGCGGGTCAGTTTTAGGGTCGTGACAAGTCGGTATAGGAGCCTGGGTTACATAGGTCTCACGAGTCATGAGCAGGTTTAGTAGAGTCTCATGGATAGGTATGGAGACATCTGTACTAATCCTTGGGAGGCTGCAGAACCTTTAGGAAATCTCGCATTCTTGAATTCTTATCATGCGTCCTTAATTAAGCTTGAAATTTAACTCTTGAAATTCCTTCCACCCATTCGTATGCGCACATGAGCGCTCGATATTATTGTGCATCGATGGCTTGTGATTTCTTGATCGAAGGACGAGATGTGATTCTGTATGTTGATGTTACGCCGGTCCGGAGGACTTAAGGCCAGATTTTGCCTGTATTTTGAGCGCTGAGGTGTTGATTGTATGAGCGTGTGTTTTTGGATTTATGTTTTTGGTAGTGTCCCTATCATTGGAAGTGATGATTGGATGGATATGCAATGAGTATTATGGGACTATGAGATATGTTCATATGATTTTGATGAGACGAGAAGGGTCTGCTTGGTGGTAGTAAGAACTATTCGGTGTTTGATTTCCATCGTGATTTGATACAAAGACCGAGTTGTGGGCATGTTGAAGAATCCTTTCATGCTGTCTTAGTTGGGGAAGTGAAGTATATTGCATGTAGTGATATGAGTTCAGACTTAGAAAGATTAAGTGATTTTGTAATAGTTATGATTATGAAAGAGTATAGAGAAATACCAGTTTAGCTAAGCAATTAGATTATCTCCTGCGGGGTGTTCTGAGATTTGAGTGGTCCTCATGTAATTGATTGGGAGTCCTCTTTTACCAGTGAAATATATGTGTTGAAATTTAAATTTGGATTTCTTGAGTGTGGGCCTGGCTGTTACGAGGATGAGTACAAGATTTGCAGAAGATTTGAAGTACTAGAGGGTTTGTGTTGTACGAGCTTATGTAGGATTTAATTTAATCTCACAATGGTATTATGGTAGTAGTAGAGTATGGGCATTGTGTGTTCTGTGTGTTTTGACCTATTGCTTTTAGCCAAGTGGGGGATCCCACTATTGATTACTTAATGGCATGGTTATATGTTGTATTGGTTTCAGTTTGAGGTGTACTAGTGAATAGTTGTGGCTTGCAGGGGTTGAGGTCGAGGATAGTTCGAGTAAAGGAAATTTTAATAAAGGTTTTGTTATACTTTATGGGTGTATGAGAATCATGGAATGACTTGAGTTGTTATAGGTAAAGGATGTACAACACATAGAGAGAACTTGTTTGGTTGCATTAAGGTGGGGTTATTTCCATAGGTGCTACTATTTTAATAAGACACAGGTCATTCAGTTTATTTGATTAGTCTAATTGAAACCTGAGTAGAGTGGATGACTCCCGATAATGGTGAAGGATTCAACATTTACATGTAGTAAATGAAAGTCTTCAGGATGTATATTTGGCTAGGAATGGGGATTTACATTGGAGGGTGTAGAAACTTGTGGCATTTCTATATCATTATGGATTCTACACATCAGTATCAAGAGGGTGAATGTAAAGGCTTTAGATTCATAGGAAGTCTCTTCAGGGTAGGTATTTTGAATGTGGTGCTTTTGAGGATATTTAAGAGAGTATTCAACGACTTATGAGCCTTAGACGGTGTGGTTTTATGCTTGGGTCTCGTGTGGGCATTCTGGGTTGAGGATTATGGTGTTATGGAAAGGATAAGTATCAATTCGATGATAATTTAGAAGAAACTTGGATGAATAGGACAACTTAGTAGAAGGTCAGATCGGTATGGTAGGGATATGATTAGTTCTTTGGATGCTTATAAGGTAATGAGTTTCTGTAGGAGTCTCACGACAATGCTCTTGCGTTTTAGTGGCCTGCGTAGCTTTGTTGATGTGATAAGGATCTAGACTTGACGGTTTAGTTTTGTGCAAATACAATTAAGAGGGTTCGTGATGTTTTCTACCATGGTTAGAGATGTATATTTTCTACGAGCATGATGAGAATGGAATGTATAGTGATTTTCCTCTAGATGGAATCAAATGGAAAAGTTCTTGGTTGGTTGAGTACGTAGTTGCTCGTAGCTTAGAGTGAAATATGAAGTTCTCATATTTATCATAGTATGGCATGGTATATGAGGTAAGTTGTGTAGGGTTGAGATTTCCATGTGTAAGGCCACGATTCAGTTCTGAAAGGAAGGTCATAAATTTTTTAGGTAGCACGGGCAGTTTTTGATGACTGGATAAATGACATCACTAACTGGTATGGCTTGATGAGGGTATACATTTTCAGAAAAGGGCAATGTGTTTAAGGATACTTCCTTAGTATTACAGGACTATCTTATTGGATCGACTGTTGATATTCAAGTTTGGGTAGCACAGAATAATTATAGGAGTATCCCTCATGGAATGATCATGTATCAGATGTGTGTTAGATGTTCTGGCAGTGGAGCTAGGATCGAAAATGGTAATACGTGTGCTTTATGGATTTGGAGACTTGAGATGATCCTTTATTGCTTAATATTTCAGATTTGGATGTGATATTGGGTATGGACTGATTTTCTTCGGGTTGTGTTATTCTGGACTGTTGTGCTAAGACGGCGATGTTAGCTATGCCGGGGATGCCACATATTGATTGGTAAGGTTTGACAGATTTATGTTCCCAGTAGAGTGATTTCATTTTTGAAGGCCTAGCGGATGGTTGGGAAGGGTTGACTTTCTTATTTGGCCTTCGTGAGGGATGTCAATGCAGACACTCCTACCATTGATTCAGTTCTGGTGGTGGGGATTTTCTAGATGTGTTTCCTGCAGACCTGCCGTGCATGTCGCCAGACATGCTTATTGATTCGGTATTGATTTGTTGCCGGACATTCGTCCTATTTCTATTCCACCGTATCATATGGCACCGACAGAGTTAAAGGAGTTGAAGGAGCAACTTCAACAACTCCTTGATAAGGGGTTCATTGGTGAGCCAATATGGATGTGTGTTCTGCATCGAGTTGGCCTGATTGACTCCGAGTTGTTACTGTCGAAGGATGTGTTGATTCTATTGTTATTAAGCTTATTAGTGATCTGGGGATATCTATGAGTTACCTTTCTTTTTTGCGAGGCGTTAGGAGTTGTTGGTTATAGGCACACGTGGTGCGGTTTTATTAGGGTTTCTCAGTGGAATTCGAGGGGGAAGAGTATTGGATAGTGCTCGTCGGATGGCGTATCGGTTGTGTGCTTTCGGGTTTGTGTGATGTTTTGTCAATTGCTTTGCCATGGTTATGATGATTTGCTTTTGGTTCTAGACACCAAATTACGTATGGTTGTCAATTTGAGCATAATGACTTGAGGTGTTTCATGTGGCCCAGTGTTTGGATAAGGCCGCGCATTAGAGCGAAGTCATGTGGAGGTATGATCCTTCAGGTTAGATTCATGTGTTCTAGTTGTACGATGTGTGATGGTTATCAGCATTGTGTTATGGTGGTACTAGTGAGCTTGCGATATAGCTCTCTCATTTGAGTCATTTTTCATGATTTGAGTATGTTCGGATTGATGCTTATTGGTGTGCGGATTGCACAAGGTATGACTTTAGATGGTATTGATGTATCATGTCACCAGAGTAGTTGTGTTGGATTAGATGAGATTGTTGGGATCTGGAATGAATACAAAGAAATTTGATTTCAGTATGTTGGAAGGATTATATCGATGTTCGGCTTAGAAATTTGCTATGGTCATTGCCAAAGGAGAAGTGGCTTCACAAAAGGTTGATCTGAGGAATGTTTATGAATTTCTACGTGTTTCATTTATCATTAGCAGTATACAGAAGTGTTGGAATAAGGCTTTGTTTGATAAGAGGTTTGTTATCGATATTCGGTTGTTCTGAGCGACTGCAGTTATTAGAAGTTGTCACTACCATAGTTTGAGCTATGTGGTATATCATGTAATTGTATCTGAGGCTGAAGGTATGGTTTCTTACAAATTGTTTGCATTTATTCAAAGTATAGATGTGAGATTCTGATCTTATAGATGATTTTAGAAGTGGAAATGTTGTTCCAAGGTTTATGGGCTAGGTTGGATTTTGAAATTTCAATTACATTATGTTATCGGACCTATATGAGATAGGGTGACATAGGATCACCCCTGGGTATGTGCATGGTAAGGTTACACAGCGATTTGATGGTTTTTCGAACAACTCTGGACACATTCGAGGACTAACGTATGTTTAAGTGAGGGAGGATGTAATGACCCGACCAGACATTTTGAGCTTTTGCATTTTGCTCACCAGGTCTCGGGCATGACTAGCCCATGTGTTGTATTATAACTTATGTAAATTATTGGTTTTGGTTTTAAGAATAATCGGAATATAATTGGAAGAACAGTTCTCAGTTTAAAGTTTAAAATTTGAAAGGTTTTACCAAGTTTTGACTAGTTATCATATGATCTCGGATTAGATTTTTTATGGTTTGGTTAGTTCCATTAGGTGATTTGGGTCTTAGGATCATGATCGAAACATGTTTTGGATGTCCGGAGTAGATTTAGGATTGAATTGCTGAAATTAGAATTTTGGCGTTTTTTGAATTGTAGCGAAAATTTTGATATCAGGGTCGGAATGGAATTCCAAAAGTTGCAGTAGGTCTGTTGTGTCATTTGTGATGTGTGTAAAATTTTAGTTCTTTCGGATGAGGTTTGATAGACTTTTTGATCAAAAACGGAATTTAGAAGTTTTTGGAAACCTTAGGCTTGAATCCATTATTATTGGATTGATTCGATGTTGTTTGAGGTGTTTGAAGACAATTATAAGTATGGATAGTGGTATAAAACTTGTTTGCACTTTTGGTTGTGGCTCCGGGGGCCTCGGGGGTGATTTCGGATGGTTCATAGAGATTTTGAGAAATTGTTGGAGCAGCTTGAACTGCTGATTCCACTGCCATAACCGCACCTTCGACTAGGAAGCCGCAGGTATGATGATTGCACGAGCGAGATCCAGCCGCAGATGCGACACAGGCGAAGAAGGTAGAAGTCGCAGATGCGGAAGATATGTCTCACCTGCGAGCCCACATATGCGGAGCTTGGGTCGCAGGTGCGGATAATGTAATAAATTGAGAAACAGGAGACACAGTTGATTACGCGTAGAAGCAATCCCATATGTGCGCAAATTGGACAGCAGATGCGGTTTTGCTGGGTCAGAATATGTTTATTTCACCCTTCGCGATTTTTAGTGGTTTTTTATAACATTTCAAATGGGAAGAAGCTTTGGAGAGCTAATTGAAAGGAGTATTCAAGAGGTCTTCTTAGAGGTAAGGTCCTTGGTTCCTAAACTCGTTTTTATGATGAGTTTTTTAAGGTTGTAAGCTTGAATTATACGGGAAAATCAGTAGCAAACTGGAAGTTAGGTTTGGAAATTTGAGACCCAAATCTAGGGATTTTAGGGGTCGTTTGTGGTCAGATTTTGATGTATTTGATATGTATGAACTTGTGAGAGTGTAAGGATTCTAGATTTGTGATTTTTATCGAATTCTGAGATATGGTCCTTGGGGTCGGGTTTGGTCAATTTAAGGATTTTTGATGTAAATTGGTTATTTTTGAGTGGGCTTTGCTCCCGTAACATATTTTGATGGTATAAATCTGTTTTGGATAGATTTGGAGCATTTGGAGATCGAGTTGAGAGGCAAGGTCATCGCGGGCTAGAGTTTGGACCGGATTGAGGTAAGTAATGATTGTAAATGCTGTCCAGAGGGGTATGAAACCCTGGATTTCATATCGTTGTGCTATTTTTAGGTAACACACATGCTAGATGACGAGCATGGGGTCGTGTACCATTGGGGCTTGTGTCTTGGTCAATCCCGTACGGATACTAAGTCGCGTATTTACGTGAAAACTATTTAGTATTGTTATATTTTGGAAAATATTCTTATGTTTGAGGCTAAATGTCGTGTCTTGTCCTTGTGCCAATTGTTTGGACCCTTAGAGGCTTTTACTACTGTTTTACCTCACTGTTTTGGTTTAATTTTTCCACTCAGTCATGCTATGTTATTACTGTTTTCATAACTCGATTTTATTCGCTCCTTTTGATTTCATAAATGATTTTGAGCCGAGTACTTGTTTAACTGTCAGCCCAAGGGGCTTGAGTGAGATCTGACTGAATAAAGATGAGGGCCTATGTTATGAGGATATCATGGAATCGGGCTGCGCGTCGTAGCATGTGGTACTGATTTGTGACACATGAGAGGCCGAGGGCCTGATTTATTTTTCCATGAGGTGGCTTCTGATTGTTATGAGGCCGAGAGCCTGTTTGATTATGCCACGAGATGGCTTGTTATTGCACTTGGGCCGTAAGGGGCCCCTCCCGGAGTCAGTAACCCCCAGTGAACACGTGTACATAGTGTGAGTGATGTGATGTAGCACGAGGGGCTATTGTTTATTCATATTGTTTGCTGATGGGCTATTGTCGATTCATATTGTTTCCCGAGGGGCGGTTCTTGAACCATGTTATGCCCGAGAGGTTGATTACGAATGATTCTGAGGTAGCCCGAGGGGCTCTTTTTTTATATTATGCCCGAGGGGCGGTTTGTGATACATAATTTTCCCGAGGGGCAGTTATGTTTCTATCATTTTTTTACTCACTGTTTTATCACTCATTTGAAACTATTGAAAGATGTTTTAAAAAGGTTTTACTAAAACTGAGCTTGATTTACGAAATGAATGATTTTTATACTGTTTTGGTAATGTATTTCATTTGTTGTAGTTCTATGACATGGCTTACTTGTTTTATTACTACTCAACTTTCATTTACTTTTATTACATACTGCGTTAGCGTACTCGCATTACTTCCTGCATCTTTTTGTGCAGATCCAGGTATTTTTGAACCCGGTAATATGTGTTAATTGCTCAGTGGCATATCATCGGATTTAGCGAGGAAGATGCCCGGCGTTCACAGCCCTACTCTCTGCCTCTTATCTACCTTAGCTTGTTATAGTATATTCTCAGACTCTTCGTTGTATTCTGACCTTAGTAAATGCTCGTGACTTGGGACACCCCGATATCGGGCTTGTGTATTTATTCCGCACTATTCATTTAGATTTAAATTTAGAGATTTCTGATTAAATAAAGGCTTAAAAATGATTGTTATTGATTAAATGGTTAATTCGGGAGTTGTGTCAGCTGCCTAGTTTCACAAGAGGCGCCATCATGACCGGGTTAATTTTAGGGTCATGACAATTGCACCTGCGTCGTACGAAATTGTTCAAAAAGTCTCTTATATCTCATAACTCACACATACTTTTGTGATTGGGCCAGTGACCCGTCAACTTTCACCATTCCTATGGGATAGGGTTGAACGCCTCAACAGTACTATTATTGATCAGGTTGTACGACCTCGACAGTATTATGAGATGCACCTATGGCTCGCATCTCCCGATCCTCGGTAGTGTACACAATTATGGAATCGGCCTGAATGACCTCAACAGGAATCAGATCGTACGCCATGGCAGGAACACGTTCCTTTACTCTCATGGGACTAGGCCACCCGCCATAGCAGAATCATGCGTGATACTTTATATGAATTTAGTGTACCCTTGGGTTTTTCCCTGGCTTGAGATGTAACCGTTTATTAGGTGTTGACCGTTATGTATTTAATTTGAGGATATACCCGGTATTTGAGAACTTCGTGTTTAATATTCTGCTGAGGATTGCATTATGTTACCTGTCATACCGCATGCTTGTTTATTTTTATTACATGTGATTTATTGGCCACTAGTAAATAATGATGTAGACCCCTCGTCACTACTTTTTTGGGGTTAGTCTAGATACTTATCGGGTACACGTTGATTTACGTACTCACGCTATATTTCCGCACGGAATGTGCGGGTACTGAGACACGTACCTTTGATAGTCATCTTGGCGCATTGATGCAATTTCTAAGAGGATTTTATGGTGAACTACATCCCATGCTACGGTCCACTGCACACAGTATCTCCATCATATTCATTTATTTTATCCTGTCTATTTTATGCCCAAGACAGATGTTGTAGAAGTGTTGTATTGTTCTAGTAGATGCTCATGCACTTGTGACACTGGGTTTTAAAAATTTTTAACAGATGCTTATGGTTTTTCCTAATCTTGGGGCCTTTTTGATTTATTTCTTACTAATATATATTTTTTATATCCATAATTTTCAATGCTTTAATTTTCCTTATTTAATTAAAACAAATCATGATTTTAAAAGTAATGTAATGACTAATTAAGTGGATAGTTCATCGTTGGCTTGTCTAATCATGATGTTAAGCACCATCACGAACTATAGTGGAAATTGGATCTTGACACCCCACCTCACACTCTCGCATTTTAAAACATTGTTTCCAATAAGTTCTTTTCAAGGGCAAATCAAATAAATGTTGAACTAACGTCAACAATCGGGACAATCAGGGTACGTTGAGGCTTAAGACGTACTTTTTCATAGAATTTATTTCGAACCCAATGGTTTCAAAAAGGGTGTAAATGTTAACCTATATATCTATTAAAGAAAAAAATTATTATATATAATTAACATTATGATTAAGCCAATGACAAGCTAATAAATGTCAATAGTATATGATAACTTTATTCTATATATATATATATATATATGTGTGTGTGTGTGTGTGTGTGTGTGTGTGGAATTTAAATTAAAGATAATTTTGAATTTAAAGATTTATCTTTTTTATCATGATATCATACTTAATTTGGTTAATGATCATATGCAACCATATTAAGAACTTTTGTTATTTTTTATAATTATTTAAAGACTACTTCGCCTCTAGAAAAAAAAATTACTCCATATAACTATAAAACTCCTTCACATTTAAAATTCTATAAGTATAATTCTTTGAAACATTGTAGCTAGATTTGAATAAAACGTTATTCAGTTAATATATATATATATATATATATATATATATATATATATATATATATATATATATATATATATGGTACACATCTATGTTTATCTAAAAAACAAAAAGAGTTTACAAAACCAAATAAAAGTTTACTTACATATATAATAATATAAACACACATGCTGGAGAAAGAAACATCACCAAAAAAAAAAAAAAACAGACAATATTAAACAAAAAAGTTGTTTCTTTCTTTTTTAAGAATATTTATTTGAAGAGTCAATTTACATAAATGGATATCAAAACAAATAGAAAAACTTTGGCTATACAATTGCTAGCATTAATTTCAATTTAGCATATTCAAGGAATTGAAGGTTATAAGCTGAAACCCCTTCAATTAGCTATAGTCAAGCCAATATTCCAAGAGTATAATAGTATTTTTGTTGAAGAATATTAGTTTTGAATCATTAGATTATGTGAAAGAGTTTTTTTTTTAAAGTCGACAAGAGATAAATGGGTTTCCAATTGATAGTTTCTATAGCGACTTTATGTGTAACAAAGAGTGTATATAAAGAAAAAATTTGTATGACGTGAAAGTTAATCTCATCGATTTCAAATATTTTTTTTTCAACTCAAATACATAGATTATAAGATAAGGATATCTTCAAATATTGTTTTTAATTTACATTATGTGTCGTTTTTGAAAAATTAATATTACTGGATGGCGTCGGGCTTGGGCCATGGCATACGAAATTACAGGCACGACGGGCAGAATTCCAGTTTAATTGCCGCAAAATGCAAAAAAATATAATTTGGTCACGGCGGGGTGGTGACTATGGTTCTTTCGGTCTTATTTGATGTCCAGGACAAATATTAGGTGATCCAGATGTATACAGTGAAATAGGACGGTCCAATTCCTTACCATCGAAGCATCTCAGAGGATCATCTCAGAGGCTCGAAGCTACAAGGCTGCGGTCGAGTTTCCTCTCTCGAGGTTCATCGACACTCAACCTGGGAACAATGTTGACCACGACTGAGATAGAAACGGAGAGTTCCCAAGGCACACGACTAGGGCTGACAAAGTCTAGTAAGCTACTCTAAACCCGAATCAGGTCATCGTCTAGCTGTCGCATCTCCCTATCTTTGTAATTAATAAATTTTGTACTATCTTGGGATTCCCCTCATATATAAAGGGGATCCTTGTCATATTGGAAAAATGGTTGTTGTTGTCTCTGTTGCTCCATACGAAATATACATGAACATTCTCTTTGCTCTATAATATATTCTCTTGATATTATTGCTTCCATTTATTTTCTTCATTATTGTTCATCAATTATTGCTTATCATTGGCCATAAAGTGCATTCGGGGATTTTATTATAATTGTAAGTCGTACTTTGATCACCTTTAATAGCTCACAGTCAAGCTCCAGGATCGACCCCGAGACCCTCGAATCGACAAGCTTGAGGCCTTGATTGATCGCCTATCGGTTTGGTTATCACCTTATTCCTAACTCTTATCTCTTTCCTAGGTCTCACACATAGCATCAACTGCTTAACAACGAGCATAAAAATAGATCACGAATTTTTAGAGTCTCATAGTCAAATTTAATTGTTATTACCATTTTCATGGTAAATAGTTTGGTGCCTACCGTGGGGCTAAAAATAATAAAGATTATTTTCTTGCTGGTTTCGTTACACAGCGCAGGCTATATTTCACGTTTTTTCTTGTCCAAAGATCTTTGATTTTAGGCTGAAATGTCTGATTTAGTAAACAACAGTCTTGAGAACCACGGAGAGCATGGTGTGGATGTTCCAGGTATTAGTGTGCTACCACAAAGCCTTGAGAATGCACCAGGACCAATTCCAGCATACAAAGTCTCGCGCGGCGCCCAACAAGTCAAAATAAGCTCCCACACTAACAGGAGCATACACCAGCAACCAACAAGAAGCCCAGAAAACCCCAGCTCAGGAAGAATGGGAGGTTAGCCTTCATGTTATTTTTGAAATGTTGCAGGTACAACAGGTGGCTATTGCTCAATTGCAAAGCCACCAGAAAACCCCTTGCATAGTAGTACCAGGGACAACTCCCCCAGCCGAGCAGGTATGGGAGAGATCGAGCAATAATGGGTCGATAGCCGATCCCGCCATCGTAAAGATGATCGAGGACCTTACTAGAAAGATCGAATCGGGTGAGAAAATGATGGAAGCCAAAAATTTAAGGTCGAGACTTACAACTCCAAAGTCGACCAAATCCCCAGAACACCCTCGATCTTGAAAGGTGTGGACTCAAAGATATTCGTACAGAAGTCGTTCCCACAAGAAGTAGCCCCGAAGCGCATTCTAAATAAGTTTAGAATGCTGGATCTTCTGAAATATAATGGTACCTAGGATCACAATATGCACGTTACCGCTTACACCTGTGTAGTGAAGGGCAATGACCTAAAGGACGACAAGATCGAGTCCGTCCGGCTGAAAAAGTTCAGAGAAACACTTTCTAAAAGGGAATGATGTGGTATCATAACCTAGACCCGAACTCTATAGAACCATTTGCCATGCTGGCAGATTCTATCATAAAGGCGCATGCCGGGGCCATCAAGGTGGCCACAAACAATCTCTCGGATATAGATCTTTGCCAACCGCGCTGAAGAATAGGTAGTACAAATAGGAATGAAGTACGCGAACTTGGTCAGTCGATCAACAATCACCCAAATAGCATCGAACTTCTTCAAAGTTCATGGGAGCCCAACAATAAATTCCACGGTGATCCGTTCCCACTTCCACTATGGAATATCCATCTGCAAAAGCAAGCCACCCGGTCTCTGATGCTCATATTTCACTTGCTGAAAATTGAGACACCGAGTTACAAATCCCACAACATCCTTCTTCCTTCTCCTCCACCAATAGTGCTATCTCAGATCCTGATACATCTTTACGGCTCCCGGATGAATAGAATACTGCAAGTTATAGGCCTCCTCCAAAATCAACTACCGAAGCCCATCCACATTGGGCACACATATCCGACCTTGCATCCTCAACACCCTATCATCACCAATAGTCACATCTCTGGCATCGTCGTGCTGAACTCTGTCCTTAAGGACAATCAAGTGAGAATCATCATATTGGATCTCTCTGATGCGATCAAACAAGGAAGACCGAGAAACCATACAAGCTAAGACCCGACTAGGCTCCGAAATATCCAACCTCACCAACCGTATGGCCAAGTCCTAAACATCAACTACGAGAGGTCTCTCCCAAATAGAAATATATGACAAACTACCTATACTCACCGTCTTCCTACTCAAAGCATCGGCTACTACATTGGCCTTCCCCGGATGGTACAAGATAGTAATATCATAGTCCTTTAGCAGCTCCAACCATCTTCGCTGCCTCAAATTGAGATTGTTCTGCTTGAACAAGTGTTGGAGGCTACAATGATCAGTAAACACCTCGACATACCATACAAGTAATGCCTCCAAATCTTCAACGCGTGAACAATGGAAGCCAATTCTAAATCATGAACAGGGTAGTTCTTCTCATGGGGCTTCAACTGACGAGAAGAAAAAGCAATAACTCTACCCTTCTAGATTAACACACATCCAATACCCACTCCTGAAGCATCACAATACGCTGTATATAAACCTGAAGCTGATGGCAAAACTAACACTGGGGTTGTGGTCAAGGCAGTCTTGAGCTTCTAAAAGCTCGCCTCACACTCATCCGAACACTGGAGTGGAGCACCCGTCTAAGTGAATTTGGTCAAGGGTTATGCAATAGATAAAAATCCCTAAACGAACCAACGATAATAACCCGTCAATCCAAGAAAACTACGAATTTCTATGGCTGAGGACGGTCTGAGCCAACTCTGAACCACCTCTATCTTCTTCACATCAACCTAAATACCTTCACTAGACACCATGTGCCCTAAGAAAGCGACTGAGCTGAGCCAAAACTCACATTGGGAGAACTTTGCATAAAGCTTCTCCTCCATCAATATCTATAACACAACTCTCAAATGATCCGCATGCTCCTCCTGACTACGCGAGTATACCAGAATATCATCAATGAAAACAATAGTGAACGAGTCGAGATAAGCCCGGAACACGCTGTTCATCAAATGCATGAACGCTGCTAGGGCATTGGTCAGCCCAAAAGACATCACAAGGAACTTGTAACGACCATATCAGGTCCTGAAAATTGTCTTAAAATATCCGAGTCCCTGATCTTCAACTGGTGATACCCTGAACGGAGATCAATCTTGGAAAACACCCTTGCTCTCTGAAGCTGGTCAAATAAATCATCGATATGAGGCAAATGATACTTGTTCTTAATTGTAACCTTTTTCAACTAACTGTAATCAATACACATCCTTATAGGCTGAATAAACCCCTTATCAAGGAGTTCCTAAAGCTACTCCTTCAACTTTTCTAGTTTCATACGATATGGTAGAATAGAAATGGGCTAAGTGACCGACACCAGTTCAATACCGAAATCAATATCACTGTCTGGTGACATACCCTGCAGGTCTGCAGGAAACATCGGGAAAGTCCCTTACTACCAGGACATAATCAATACTGGTAGCCTCTACAATGACATCCCTCGCAAAAGTTAAGTATGAAAGACAACCTTTCCCAATCATCTGCTGGGCCTTCAAGAAAGAAATCACCCTGCTGGGGAAAAAATCAATCAAACCTCGCAACTCAATCCGTGGCACACCTGGCATCGCCAATGTCATTGTCTTAGCATTACAATCTAGAATAGAACGGCACGAGGATAACCAATACATGCTCAAAATCAGATCGAAATCCACCATACAAAGTAATAGAAGATCAACTCGGGTCTCCAGATCGCCAATAGACACCACAAATGACCAGTACATACGGTCCACAACAACAGTATCGCCTACCGGAGTAGATACACGAATAGATGAAATAAGACGCTCATGGGGCATATCCAAATAAAGAGTAAAATATGATGACACATAGGGAAAAGTGGAGCAAGGATCAAATAACACAGAGGCATCTTTGTGGAAAATTGAGACAATACATGTAATCACAACATCTAAAGCAATAGCATCGGGTCTAGTTGGCAGTGCATAGAAATGGGCCTGATCGACCTCCCTCTTTGGGGGGGACCCCTAGCTGACTCTCCTCTACCTCTAACTGGTCGGGTGGGTGGTAAAGTAACAGGTTTTGAAGTCGAGGGCTGACTCCTCTGCTGAGATGAACCCCCAAGATGACAAGGACAATGCCTCCACATATGTCCCAACTCCCCACACTCATAACAACTCCCTAGTGCTGGAGACGGGGACTGAAGGGAACCCCTAGCACCGGGATGACTAGCTGAAGAACCTGGCATAAAAGAGCCCTAAACTGATGGAGCACGAGATGAACTCTGGGCTGGAAAGGCAGTGAGTGAGGAATGGTCCTGCTGAGAACTGGGAGAACCATGGCCCGATGATGCCCCGCGCTAACCTGGGTGAGTTGGCTGAGCATGCCTGAATAGGCGGCCTACATTGTGCTGAAACTGGCCCCCACGATGAGTACCACTGAATCCACCTGGACCACGAGGCCTCTTAGACTCCTGCTCAAACTTCTCCTGACGACGAACCATCTAAAATCTGTTGAGCTATGTCCACAACCTCATCAAAGGTAGCACCAAACTCTCTCTCTCTCTAGTTATAAGCAATCAAAGCTAATAACCGAGGCCATCTATAAACCTCCTGATACTCTCTCGATCTGTGGGAACAAACCAGGTTATATGAGGACCCAACTCGGAGAACTACATCTCATACTGCGAAACAAATTTGTCCTCTTAACGAAGCTGCTCGAACTGCCAATGCAGCTCCTCTCAATGAGACTCGGGTACAAACTTCTTCAGGAAGTTAATGGAGAACATCTGCCAAGAAAGGGGCGCTAAATCAGCCGGCCTATGCCTCTCGTAAGCCTCCTACCATCTACGTGCAGCCCCCGAAAACTAGAAAGTAGTGAACGAGACCCCATTGGTCTCCAAAATACCCGCAGTCGGAAGCATCCTCTAACACTTATCCAACAAACGTTAGGCATCCTCGCTCTCTACACCACTGAAAGTCAGAGGCTGAAGTCCACCAAACCTCTCCAATCTGCGGTGCTCGTCCTCTGGCATAACCGAAGCTACATAACCCTGGGCAGCTGCAATCGGTTGGGCTGGTGGTGACTCTGGTGCCTGCAATCCCTAAATAACCTGCTCGGGTGTACGGGCGATGGGAGTCTGAGTGCCTCCCATGTCCAGAGAAGTCTCTGCAGTAGTAGAAGCTATAACTGCCTAAGTGACTAGTGCACACGGTAAAGATCTGAGCCAAGGTCTCCTGAAGACCCGGAATGATAATAGGCACAGCCGGTGCTTGAGATGGTGCTGCAGGAGCGCCCATAATTAGGACATAATCCTGAACTAGGGCTACTGGTAGATCTCCATGTGCTGCCCTAGCTGCTGTGCGTGCTACACCCCTGCCCTGACCACGACCTCGACCGCATACTTGGCCTTTAATGGCCCCAACTGGTGGTACTGATGGTCGTCCATCCTGGCCGATAGCGCGTGTCCTCACCATCTTTGAGAGAATAGAATAACAATAGTTTAGTACTAGAATCAACAGATACGCACAACAAGAATTCAAGAATTTGAAGTTTTCCTAAAGGTGCTGCAGCCTCCCGAGGATAAATACAGATGTCTCCGTACCAATCTGCGAGACTCTACTAAACCTGCTCATGACTTGTGAGACATAAGTAACCTAGGCTCTGATATCAACTTGACACGACCCTAAAATATACCCGATCGTGATGGCGCCCATCGTGAAACTAGGCCATCCGACACAAACCCCAAACCAACCATAAATTCATTATAAGATATTTAAAGTCAATAAAAAACAAGAAGTCCCATAATTTAAGTCGAAATAGACAATGCATAAAATATAACACAGCCCGACATTAGGGTGTCACCGGTCATGAGCAACTACATTTCGTGTAGGAATAAGAAAAGACAACAATCTGAAAGCAATTCTAATAGAAGACTAAACAAGATAGGAAGGAGAAGCACTAGGCTGTGAACGCCAACCAGCTACGTCATCTCTGAGGATCCGCTGGAAAGCAAATCAGCACTTACTATCGCGACCCAAAGCTCCTGGATCTGCACACAAGGTGCAGGGAGTAATGTGAGTATGCCAACCCAGTAAGTACTAACAGTAAAGGTAGCTGAGCAATAAGAAAATAAGTAAACAACGTCAAAACGCTACAGTAAACAGTATAAGTCTAAAACAGTGCTGTAAAGCAATAAAACGCATAAAAAGTCAAATCAGTTCAGTAAAACCTTTTAAAACATCTTTCAATAGTTTCAAACGAGTGATTAAAATAATGATTAAAAGGATAGAAACGTAAATAGCCCCTTGGACAAAACTAGTAATATAAACCGCCCCCAAGCATAATATCAACAGAACTAGCCCCTTGGGCTACCTCGCAATCACTCATATCAGCCCCTCGGGCAATAACATGAAACAATAACAGCCCCTCAGGCAATATCACATCAGACATTGGGTATCCATGCTCACTAGGGGTGTAAAGACTTCGAAGAGGCTCCTATGGCCCAAGAACTATCACAAGCCATCTCATGGCATAACAAATCAGGCCCTCGGTCTCTCATATATCAAAAATCAGTGTAACACCCTGTGGCACGCAACTTGATCCCATAATACCCTCACAACACAAGCCCTCGGCCTCACTCAGTCAGAACTCACTCAAGCCCCTCAGGCAAACAGTAAAACAGGTACTCGACTCAAAATGTCATTTATAACAACAAAAGGAGTAAAAAAAACCCAAGTTATGACATCACTGAAAGTATAGAATTACTGAATATAAATATTACCAAAATCGTAAGTAAATATTAGTAAAATTCCCAAAGGCTCCAAACAACCGACAGAAGGCCCAAATACAATATTTAGCCCTAAACATTATAACATTTTCAAAATACAATACTATTAAATAGTATTCAATCAAATACACGACTTAACAGTCGTTTAGGATAGACCAAGTCACGATCCCCAATGGTGCACGACCTCACACTCGTCATCTAGCGTGTGCGTCACCTCAAAATAGCACAACGATGTGAAATCTGGGGTTTCATACCCCCAGGACATCATTTACAAACATTACTACCTCAATCCAGTCCAAACTCTAGCCCGCGATGCCTTTGCCTCTCGTATCGGCCTCCAAATGCTCCAAATCTATCCAAAACTAGAATTTACTCATCAATATATGCTAAAGGAACAAAGCCCACTCGAAAATAACCAATTTACACTAAGAATCCCGAAATTGACCAAACCCGACCCCCGTGCCCACATCTCAAAATCCGTTAAAAGTCATATCAATAGAATCCTTACATTCTCACGAGTTCATACATATCAAATATACCAAAATCCAATCACAAACGACCACTCAAATCCCTAATGAAAGGTCTCCAATATCAAGCCCTATTTCTTCAATTTTTAGCCCTAATTTCCACACATTTCAAGCCTAATCAATGAAATAACAATATAAAAACGAGTTTTAGGTTCAACAATCTTACCTCAACGAAGTTCCCTTGAATTCACTCGTCAAAATCTCCGAAAAAGCTCCAAAACCATCTCAAAAATGGTGAATAAAAGCTGAAATCGCGAAGCTCATTATTTATATGTTTTGCCCCAGAAATACCACATCTATGGTCAAAATTCTCGCACATGCGGTCCTAGGTGCTCACCTCCGGAAATCACTTATCTGCCCAAGTTCGTACCTACGCTCAAACACCCACACCTATACTATAACAGGTGCACCCAAAGCTCCGCGTTTGTGGCTCCAGTCCCTTTCCACTTTGGTTGCATCTGCGACCCTTAAAATGCATCTGCGATGTTGCACCTGCGGTTCCCAATCCGCAAGTGCGAAAACAACAGAAGCAGAAAATTCTGCAACTCCTCCAAAAATCCAAACTCCCCGTCAACCATCCAAATCCGTCGCGAGGACCTCCAGACCTTAGCCAAATATGCCAACAAGTCACATAACACTATTCAAACTTGTACCAACCCTCAGAACACTCAAAACAATGTCGGAACACCAAATCACCCTCGGATTCAAGCCTAAGGATTCCAAAAGCTTTTGAATTCCATTTTCAATCAAAAAGTCTATCAAACCTCGTCCAAATAACCTAAAATTTTGCACACACACGTCCTAAATGACACAATGTACCTACTCCAATTTCCGGAATTCCAGTCTGACCCCTATATCAAAATGTCCGCTACCAACCGGAAAACGCAAAAAATCTAATTTCACCAATTCAAGCCTAAATCTACCCGGACCTCCAAAACATATTCTGATCACGCTCTTAAGTCCCAAATTACCTTACATAGCTATATGAATCATACAAACCAATTTCCAAGATCGTTTACTCACAAGTCGACTTCCGGTTGACATTTCCAGCTAAAATGCCAACTTAAGAGACTAGCCATTATTTTTGTCACGATCCGAAATTCCCACCCTCGGGACCGTGGTTACGCGTAATGTAACTGTTGATATCCAACTTTTTCCTATATATTTTTAATATGCATAAATACATTCAAAATAGCATATATATATGCATATATCGCATGCATGAGGTTTTTGTAATTTTTTCTATAATTTTAAAGATTTTAAATCAATTTATTTCCTTCCCTTTTTACTCATAAAATCCGCAATAACTATCCCTTAAATTACTATTATGGTAATTTAGTAATTTAAATCCTATATTTTTTCCAAAATATAGTTAAAATATTTTTAGTGCATTTATATAGTTGCAGATTGCATTTTTAAAGCTAATTTGCATATAATTATAATATTAGCCTTATTAATGTACAATTATGTTTTATATCCATCAAATTAACCATCTATATTTTTAAAATATTAAATATTTATTTTAAATCATTTTAGTACGCAAAATCAATTTTTTTAGAAATTATCTATTATTTATTATAAATTATATGGGGATAAATTGGCTGTTTAAAATCCAGCCAAATTGCTTTTCAATTTTAGCCTCTATTAAACCAATACCCACCCAGGCCCTAAATTCACCTACCCGACTCAAAACCCATCAAATCATGGCCTTTGATCTAAAAGATCAACAACCCTCGTTCATTCTTGCCTTTTTTTATTCCATACGACCCCCTAACCCTAATCATTTCTCCACATCCGCCGCCCTAAAATCCTATCTACTCTCACAATACTCTCAACCTAACCCTAATCCTCAATCGCCGACCTTCCATCTCCGGCCATATCCGGTGACCTCTCATTGTCTCTTAAGCCTCAAATGGCTTCTCTCATGCCAGGCTTGCCTTCTCTAAGGTCTTCAAGGGCCCAAGGCTATGCCGACATGCATCTAGGGTTCGTCACTTGTCTGTTATTGACTAATCCTGTGTTTAATAGAGGTAAAATCACGTTGTATTTGCTACGATATTTGGGATTCTATATAGGTTCTTTCATCTCTATATGGGTATCCTCTGAAACCCTAATTTCTACCTATATCTCCTAGATTTGTATAGATCTAGAATGATATGAGTTTGTTTATTTAATTTTTTTCATTGTCCTTGGAACTCTTGTACAAGAATCGTTGATTTCAAGTGTTTTTCATCCTCTTCTAAAACTAGGGTTTCGGAACATCTTTTATAATTTTGTTTAGCTATTTCTTTATATCTAAATTTCTATTTCTTGCATTATTTTTACTGATTCTATGATTTTACTACTTCATCGACTCGTCTATGTTGAAATCCCTAATTTTCTAAATTTCTTCATTTTGTTATGTGTATTGGCATGACTGATCATTTCTTGTTTGAGTCTCTGTGACTATCTTGCCCCGAATATGTTCTTATCGAGTTTTGAGCCTAACTTATATCACCTCTATATACTTGTGCTCATCTTGACTGTTCAAGACTTGCCTCTTTCTATCTGTGTTGTTTAACCGTCGTGTTTGCTATGTCTTGTTATTCTTATATTACTCTATTTATATATTGAACACTGAATCATGACTTTCACTTTGATTGATTCTGGATTCCTTATTTCATGCTTTGATTGTAAGACCTTCGTTTAAACCTTCTATTCCTACCATTTCTATTGAAATTGATTGATTCGCGTACCTTGGCTGCATTGGTATTTTATTCCTACTGATTATCTCCTTAATTGGAGTTTTCTGTACTTAGCCCTAATTTTTTACCCTATACTTACTGAATTTGAAATCTTTCCTTATTGGTCGTACATTGATTTCTTTACTTATTTGTTACATGTTCTTACCATTTGAACTAATTTCCTTAAATTATGGGAGTGCTTGTACCGATTTTGCTCTAATTGATTCTGAGTTCCATAATTACTATACTGTTATGATTCTTGCCTTATTTTACCTAGTTTCGAACTACTATATTTACGTACTCTCCCATTAACACAAGGACACAGACACATTGGTTCAAAAACACTCCTTTTTACACTAAAAGCTTGCTTCTCTCTTTTGTTTTACTTACTAGAGTCCAAAGTTAGCCGACTGCAAGCCAAGGACAACTACTGAGTTCTCTTTCACTTTGTATTTACTATCCCCTTACTGGTATGTTCTGATTTTAATTCAAGTAACAAAACAATATGCTTATCCTATTACTTCAATTTGTCATGTTTCTAATATGGTTCTATCTATGGTTCTGTTGTTCCAAATGCAATTGACATGTTTACATTATTGCGTAATCTAGCATGCAAGTATAACCTTGTTAGGGCTTTTTAGAACATGTTCTACCCCCTGCCCTATTAGTTTGTCTCAACATAACTTTACCTTACTTTGAATGTTTGTCTACTTGTTATCCAGTTTGACATGCATGTTGATCTGTCACTTTAAATGGCTGATTCTATGATTGTTTCTTAAACTCCTACTGTATTGGTACCAATAGCTATCTACCCTTAAACCATACAAGAACTGCTATGTTTCTGATACTATATGCTCTATATGTCCCCAATTTCCATTCCCTTGTATGAAGTATTGTTATTTAAGCATTGCTGAACTTGTTTTGACTTATCTGTTGTTTGTTTAATTATGAAGTATTGTTATTTAAGCATTGCTGAACTTGTTTTGACTTATCTGTTGTTTGTTTAATTAGACTATTGTTTTTCAAAAGTTGTTTTCCCAACAACCTCTTTGCTTACAAAGTTGTCTCAAGTAAGTCTTCTACACTGTTTTCCTATATAAATCTTTTCAAACTATGTCAAGCACTCTCACTATATTTCTAAGTCCCTAAGTTCTTCCCCCCTTCAGTGTGTGTACTTCCTTGGGATCCTATTGAGAACCCTCTAAACTCTGGCTCACTAAGGATTTTGACCGGTTTTACTTAAGGACATGTGGTGCATTATCCTACGCCTAGGCAAGCCTTAGGTAATCAACTCTTATAGAACTAGAAACTGCCTCTTTGTATTTACTGCTTAATGTCGTTCTAACAAGCTTAAAAATCAGTATGCAAATTGATATTGCCACTACTTCTGAGTTTATAAACTGCATATCTCATGTGTTCTGATATTCTCTTAGACATCATGTCTTATGATCTTATTTAACAATATTTCCCTTATTTGTGTTTGAGTCGTTCTGTTTACATGCATTATCTATGAGGTGAACCTCAGCCCTTTATCTACTATTTCATGCTTTTTATTTTCTAAAGTCCTATGTGTTCTTACTTGTCGCCTTAGTTTTTTCTCCTTTAAAACCTTAGGCGTCTGTCTAGAACTACCTATAGGTAGAGGTCCTAAATTTTCTCCAGGATTATTAAAAGGGACGGGTAGCAACACGCAATAGAGATCGCTACCCAACACTCGCATTAATAACCACTAAGGGGGCAGGAAGGGTAGAATGGATACGGTGACCAGTGCGCTAATGCCACGTGTAGCCCCTTTTTGAGGAGTGATTACCGGGCATTATACTGATGTGATCCTATAGTTTAACCAATCTAGTACCCCTCTCTCCTAAATCCACTTTTCTTGAAAACTTCACTTTCCTCTTTATGCGCACAACTTGTTTAAATTCTATGCCTTATTATTTGAGTCATACAACGTCCAACATGCTTGACTTACAATTATTTGTTTCACCTACTTATTTGTTAACAGACTAATTCATGAGTATAAGTTCCGCTGGGACCCACAGTTGTGGATCGAGAGGGGTGCCTAACACCTTCCCCTCAAGGTTAATCTAAGAGTTAATCGCTCTAGGTGCCCTAACGCACCATAATTTATTATGTGACGACTCTTTAAATACCCAATTCCCAAAAGAAAATGTGTTATTAACCCCCACGAAAATCAACACCCGGACTCTGTCGAGAAGGAAAAAGGGGGCGCGACAGTATGGAGACTCTGCCGGGGATACCTTTAGGCTCTTAGCATAACGAACTTATTATTTTTACGAATTTGTCAAAGTATGCTTTATCCCATTCCTTTTTCCCTTAATTGAATTTAACTACCATATTCTTTTAAGCATTTATGGTTCTTTATTCCTAAAATTGACATGTCTCTTTGTTTTATTTTCTTGTAACCGTCTTTCAATTATTTAAATACTGTATTTATTTTTTTTTCCTTACGTGCAAATACTTGACTACATGTTCTTAACTGCTGCATAAATCATGCTCCATATCATATTCCACTCGTGCGTATCAAATCCTATAGAAACACTTTAATGAGTGGTTGCACTCTTCCTATCTACTACACTTAAATTTGAAAAAGCATATTTGTGGTAAAACCAATCGATCCACGGTGCAGTCCGCATTTCCGTGCCTTCCTCCTTGAGTTGTTCGCTTGAGCGTGCCAGTCTAAAACCTTATAGAAACCTTACTCTGGTTAAAATTGTGCATGCATCATGGTCGAACCTAGTCAGATCAGTTATGTTTTCCACATAATGATCCTTTAAGATAAGCCTTATTTAAAGTCCATCAGGTTTTCCATAATCCCAACGGAACAACCAAATTCTGTGCATTAATTTGGAGAACTAAATGCCGATATGTTGATCATAAATGTATAAATAGTCGAGTCTAGTGGGGGGTAAGGTCTACCCCTTTTGTTTTGCAGAAAATGAGGCACGAGGTCCCCATCTTTGTTATGGTTAGCACACCCTCATTCTTGCTAGACTGGTGGAGGAATCTTACATCAGATGACCAAATCAATGAAATGAAATAGAGGGCTGCCAAATCTAGCGAGAAGCTGGAATATCTCGAATACAACCTGTTAGAATTTGAAGGGAAAGTGAGAAAAAGAGTCACCGACTGTCAAAATGCTGAGGGAAAAGAAGGAAGACATTTAGCAAAGGAATTCTTGCTGATGAACCTACGCGAACTGGAGGATTTGATCGGCAAGAACATTCAGCCTGAGGAAGGTCCTTTCGAGACCAAATAGATTAGGTTTACTTGCTTTTCAAATGTAATAAGGCCAAGTACCAGTAGTGACTTATTTTTTCCTATTATCTTGGTGTCATTCGGGATTCGTCTATTTTTACATTGAGAAATGAAGCATTTATTGACATCTAAAGTTCTCCAAATCTATCTATCGCTAGGCCTACCTCAGGCACAATGAGGCTCCCAAATTAGAAAATGAATTTACATTCTCGTAATATGTGTTTAAATACTACAAACATTTTAGAACCCTTACTAGCTTGTTGCCTTTTTATGTTTCCTTTATTTTGATTATTCCCAACCCCTTAGGCTAGTTCACAAATACTGGCATCATCAGCATACCTAAAGGTCTTCCACATCCTCATCTTCCAAGTGATCCTAAAGGTAAAGAAAAAGTCAAAATAGATGGATTGACGTGCCATAATTGAGGAGGAGGTGGAGGAAGAAGGCTTCATTATTCAAACCGTGAAGAAGGGAGTCATTCTCAAGAACTGGACAGCCACATCATCTCGATCATGCCCAGTCCCGGAGTAGCTTGGCATAATTTACTACTATAAGCCATTCTAGGAATTTAGGATTTCCCGTAATTTTGTTTTAAGTTTTACTTGTTTCAAAATGAATGCTCGATTCGTCGAGTCGTACTTTGTATGGACAATTTTTCAAGTTTTAATCAAATGCATTTGCTCTTTATTATTCACTACTATCTATACATTTTTCTTTTCTATAGCATTCTTATTACTTTTCCTGATGAATTAGTAACTATGACATGTAATGAGGAAACACAACATGAGAATAGTGATTTAGAGGAAGAGGATGAGATACCTGAGGAAATTGTCAGGGAGGTTGAAAATTTTAAGAATAAGTATATGTCCAATATGGCGAGACAGAAGCAGTAAATTTTGGAGACGCCGAGACCGTCAAAGAGACTCGCATATTTACTTGTCACCGACATAGAAGGAAGAGTACATTCGGTTCCTAAGAGAGTATGAGGACATTTTTTATGGTCATATGATGACCTAACCAGTTTGAGCACGTCCATAATAGCTCACAAGCTGCCTATTAATCCTATGTGTCCACTGGTCAAGCAGAAACTCAGAAAGTTCAAACCAGACATGAGTTTGAAAATCAAGGAGGAAGTTACCAAACAGATCAAAGCCAAAGTTCTCAGGGTGGGTGAGTAACCAACTTGGTTGGCTAACATCGTGCCAGTTCTGAAGAAGGGTAGGAAGGTCCGAGTATGTGTTGACTATCAGGATTTAAACAGAGCAAGTCCCAAGGACAACTTACCACTACCGAACATACACATTTTAATCGACAACTGCACCAGGCATGAACTCCAATCCTTTGTGGATTGCTTTATAGTGTATCACCAGATTTGGATAGATGAAGAAGATGCATAGAATATAGCTTTTATTACACTATGGGGCGTATATTGTTACAAAATAATGCCATTCGATTTGAAGAACGCTGAGGCCACTTACATGAGAGCCATGACAACCATATTCCTTAATATGATACACAAAGAAATAGAGGTGTATGTGGACGATGTTATTATTAGATCCAAGAGAGTCGCAGATCACATAGAAGACTTGAGGAAGTTCTTTAACAGACTAAGAATGAACAATTTGAAACTGAACCCCGCAAAGTGTGCATTCGGGGTTCCCACAAGATAATTATTGGGATTCATTATCAGCCATCGAGGGATTTAGTTGGATCCATATAAAGTCAAAACTATTAAGGAGTTGCCTCCACCTAAGAGCAAAATGACGTGATGAGATTCCTAGGACGTCTCAACTACATTAGTCGTTTCATAGCACAGTCCACAGTCATATGTGAACCCATCTTCAAGATACTGAGGAAAGATGCTGAAACAAGCTGGACTGAGGATTACTAGAAAGCCTTTTATAGAATTATGGAGTACTAATACACACCAATAGTGCTGGTCCCGACAGAACTAGGACGACCTTTGTTACTCTATCTATCTGTACTAGATGGAGCCTTCGAATGTGTTTTGGGACAACATGACGAGAAAGGAAGGAAGGAGTAGGCCATATACTATTTGAGCAAAACGTTCACACCTTACGAAGCAGGTACCCTCTGCTTGAACGCACTTTTTGTGCTTTAACCTGGACAACTCAAAAATTGAAGCATTACTTCTGTGCCTTCACTACATACCTCATATTCAGGATGGATCCTCTGAAGTACATATTCCAGAAACCCATTCCGACTGCAAAATTGGCCAAGTGGTAGATACTTCTAAGTGAGTTCGATATCATCTACGTAACTCAAAAGGCGTTCAAAGGACAAGCATTGGCAGATCACCTTGTTGAAAATCCGGTGGGAGAAGAATATGAACCTTTGAAAATGTATTTTCTTAATGAAGAAGTATCATTCGTAGGAGAGGACATTACCAAAGCATATGACGGTTTGAGGATGTCCTTTGACGGAGCTAAAAATTTCAAACGAGTGGGCATTGGAGCAGTTTTGGTATCAGAAATGGGTCTGCATTATCCGGTATCTGCTAAACACAAATTTTCTTGCACCAACAACATGGCAGAATATGAAGCCTGTATACTAGGGATCAACATGGCAGTCGACATGAACATTTAGGAGTTGCTCGTAATCGGTGATTCAGATTTGCTTGTGCACCAGGTACAAGGAAAGTGGGCCACCAAAAATTCCAAAAAATTGCCATATTTGCACCATATGCAGGAATTGAGAAAGAGGTTTACAAGGATAAAATTCCGCCATGTGCCCATAATTTAGAATGAGCTTACCGACGCATCGGCCACTTTGTCATCCATGATACAACATCCAGATAAGAACTATATTGGTCCCATTCTGGTAAGGATCCACAATCAGCCGGCATATTGTGCTCATGTCGAGGAAGAAGCGTATGGAAAGTCTTGGTTCCATGACATCAAAGAATACTTGTCAAAGGGATAATACCCGGAGCATGCACATCACACTTAGAAACACACACTCCAGAGACTGTCAAATCACTTTTTCCATAGGGAAGGGAACTTATATAGAAGAACTTCTTATTTGGGAGTACTAATATGTGTTGACGCAAAGGAAGCTTCTACCTGAGGAGGTCCATGGTGGGACCTATGTTCCATACATGAATGGCTTTATCTTCGCTAAGAAGATACTTAGGGCAGGTTACTTTGAATGACCATGAAGAAGGATTGCATTAAGTCCGCATACACTTTCAATGTCAAGTGCATGCCGACATAATAAAAGTGCCAAACAAGCTCAATACAACAACCTCACCTTGGCCATTCGCCGCCTGGGGAATGGATGTTATTGGTCCAATTGAGCCCACTGCTTCAAACAGACACAGGCTTATTCTGGTCACCATCGATTACTTCAAAAAATGGGTCGAAGCTGCATCTTACAAAGTTGTAACCAAGAAAGTCATCGCAGATTTTGTCAAGGACCGTATTGTCTTCCAATTCAGAGTTCCTGAGTCCATTATTACTGACAACGCCGCCAATCTCAATAGTGATCTGATGAAAGCTATATATTAAGCTTTCATAATCAAGCACAAGAATTCCACAGCTTACAGACCTTAGATGAATTTAGCCATAGAAACCGCCAATAAAAACATTAAGAAGATACTAAGGAAAATGGTAGAGAACCTTAAATAATGGAATGAGACGTTACCATTTTCCCTGTTGGGCAACCGCACCATAGTTCGCACATCAACTAGGGCAACTCCCTACATGTTGGCTTATGGTACTGAGGTTGTCATCCGAGCCGAGGTGGAGATTCCTTCTTTAAGAATCATACAAGAAGCTGAACTCAGCGATGCAGAGTGGATAAGGAGTCTCTATGAACAATTGGCCCTTATCGATGGAAAGAGGATGAAAGCAGTATATCACGACCAACTTTATCAGAACAGAATGTCCATAGCTTTCAACAAAAGGTTCAAACCAAGACAGTTCGTACCAAGACAGCTGGTATTAAAGAAAATCTCCCCACATCAAGATGAAGCCAAAGGGAAATTCTCTCCCAACTAGCAAGGTTCGTACATGGTTCACAGGGTACTAACAGGAGGAGCACTCATGCTCGCAGAAATGGATGGAGAAATCTGGCCAAAATAATTCAGACGTAGTAAAAAGATACTATGCCTAGATTATTTTATATTTCCTCATCTGATGTAATTGAACTACACTTGACCTGATTCCTATTTAAGAGGGGTTACGTAGGCAGCCTTATGTGTTTGGTAATATCATAATAAAATTTTAATTTCACCCCCAAGATCAGAAAATGGGACAGAATTTTGAGGCGGACCCTAAAAATTCTGGAGCAAGTCCAGCTGACACCAGCATGTATCAGACGGTCAGAAATCAGTTAAGAAATCTGAGCAGAATTTTGAGAAGGATTCTCAAAATTCCAAAGAGGGTTCAGTAAGGACTATTGTCTACAAATGGTCAAAGATCATCCACCCAATTAGGGCAGAATTTTGAGGAGGACCCTTAAAATTTCGATATGAGAGAGTTGCAATGTCTCTAAAATGTTTTATAGTCACTAGTTCATCTAAAATAACGTGATATTTCACTATATTTTCTAAAATAAAAACTCTATTTTCATCAATAATTGCATATTTTTGAAAACTCTATTTCCATTATTGTCAAGTATCACCCACAAGAACTCGAAAGCCTTTCAAAACGGAGCAAAGCAAGGCTGACGAATGAAGCACGAACCAACCTTCCCTCACAAAAACTTACAATTTTTCTTTTAATGCATGCACATTTAACGTAATCATAGCATTCGCAAAACATGTATATAAAAAGATAATTCACTATCAATCAGGCCATCAGACATTGAATACATATCGAGCTAAGACGTACGTTACTCTTATTTGCTGCTCGCTCTTTGCATGCGACTAATCCCTATCCCCGTATTTGTATGAGGCTAATCCTTGCCTCTCTATTTACATGAGTCTAATCCTGGACTCCACACTTGCATGAGGCTAGTCCTTGACTCCCCATTTGTATGAGTCTAATCCTTGACTCCCTATTTGTATGAGACTAACCCTTGACTCCATGAGGCTAATCCATGCCTCCATATTTGCAAGAGTCTAATCCCTGCCTCCCCATTTGCATGAGTCTAATCCTTAACTCCCTATTTGCATGAGGCTAATACTTTCCTCCACATTTGCGTGAGGCTAATCCTTTCCTCCCTATTTGCGTGAGTCTAATCCTTGACCCTATGAGGCTAATCCTTGCCTCCATATTTACATGAGGCTAATCCCTTCCTCTCCATTTGCATGAGTCTAATCCTTGACTCCATGAGGCTAATCCCTGCTCCACACTTGCATAAGGCTAATCCTTGCCTCTACTGGCACGAGGCTAATCCTTGCCTCCCTATTTGCATGAGTCTAACCCTTGACTCTGTGAGGCTAATCTCTGCCTCCATATTTGCATGAGGCTAATCCTTGCCTCCCCATTTGCATGAGTCTAATCTATAACTCCATGAGGATAATCCTTGCCTCCATACTTGCATGAGGCTAATCCTTGCCTCCCCATCTGCATGGGACCAAGCAACGTCCCTCTTTGCACGAATATTGCTTTATTTCTAGTAACATCTTTATGCTTTTCCATCGGGCTAATCTCTGCCCTTCATTTCACAAGACTAAGCCTTGTCTTGTTAACATCATACTATTGCATATTGTGGGCTGAAATATCGCCAACCTATCCAAAGGCATCATAGTCTAAAGGCATCATCCTCATAGCCGGAACACGCCATACCATGGCCTGAGGATCCCTCAAACTCGCATATCATTATTCAAAGGTGTCATGGTTCGGAGGCACCATCTTCATGGCCCGAGAACATCATTTAATGGCCTTCGAATCCCTCACTAAATAATTCATGGCCCAGGATGTCATGGTCTAAGGACGTCATCTTTAAATCGTCCGAAGTCAACCTTCATAGTCCAAAGTGAATTTGCATCATGTTTAAATTTTTCGCAAATACATGTTTGTAGCATGTTTTATATGCAGGTAACCCTTAAGCAACCACTATCCTAGCTGGAGCGATCTTGCTCCAGTTCCCTCCAACTATCAAAAACCGTAACCGCTCACCATAGCTGCTTCGGCATCGTGTGTCCGTTCTTGCAATAATTTCATCGGCATATTCCGCAGATAAACCCAGACTACACATGGCCTGATTCCTGTAAAACCAGGGATATGTAGGAAGCCCAAATAACGGAATTCAGCCCCTATCTTTCAAAGAATCCCGTCCGGTCAAAATCGGCCATCATTTCTTTACCCGAAAACTCTGTCATCCTTCCGGGATAAAGAGGGGCAGCCGTTAGTACCCAATTTTTCCTTATATATTTTTAATATGTATAAATACTTTCAAAATAGCATATATATATATATATATATATATATATATATACAGATACAAGCATGCATAAGGTTTTTGTAATTTTTTCTATAATTTTAAAGATTTTAAATAGATTTATTTTCTCCCCTTTTTAGTCATAAAATCCCTATTAATTAACCCTCAAATTATTATTGTGGTAATTTAGTCATCTAAATCCTATATATTTTACTAAATATTGTTTAAATATTTTTAGTGCAGTTTTATGATTATATTTTGCATTCTTAAGCAAATTTGCATATAATTGCAATATTAACCTTATTAATGTACAATTACGTTTTATATGCATAAAATTGACCTTCTATATTTTAAAATGTTAAATATCTATTTTAAATCATTTTAGTGCATGAAATATCTTTTTAGAAATTATCTATTATTTAATATAAATTATATGGGGATAAATTGGCTATTTAAAATCTAGCCAAATTGCATTTCAATTTTAGCCTCAATTAAAACCAATACCTAGACTAATTTCGGATTAAATTGCCTGAACCAGGACGTAAATGCACCTACCCGACCCAAAACCATTTAGATCAACGGCCCTCGTTCATTCTTGCCTTTTTTATTTCAAACGACCCCCTAACCCTAATCATTTCTCCACATCCGCCTCCTAAAATCCTCACTGCTCTCAAAACACTCTCAACCTAACCCTAATCTTCAACCGCCGACCTCTCATCCCTGGCCGTTTCCGGTAACCTCTCATTATCTCTTAAGCCTCCAACGACTTCTCTCATGCCATGCTTGCCTTCTGTAAGGTCTTCAAGGGCCAAAGGCTATGCTGACTTGCATCTAGGGTTCATCACTTGTTTATTCATGGCTACTCCAGTATGCTTTCGAGCAAGATAACGCTGTATTTGTTATGATCTTTGGGATTCTAGACCGGTTGTTTCATCTCTATATGGGTTTCCTCTGAAACCCTAATTTCTACCTATATTTACTGATATAGAATCATTTGAGTTTGTATCTTTAACTTTTTACACTATCCTTGGAGCTCTCTTACAAGAATCGTTGATTTCAAGTGTTTTTCACCCTTTTCTAAAATTAGGGTTTCGAAAATTCTTTTAAAATTTTGTTTAACTAATTCTTTATGTCTAAACTTCTATTTCATTCATTATTTTTACCGATTTTATGATTTTAATACCTCCTCAACTTATCTATGTCGAAAGCCCTAATTTTCTAGATTTCTTCGATTGGTTCTGGGTATTGGAATGACTGATCATTTCTTATCTACGTCCGTATGACTATGTTGCCTCGAATATGTTCTTACCGAGTTTTTAGACTAACTTATATCACTTCTATATGCTTGTTCACATCCCGACTGTTCAAGACTTGCCTTTTTCTATCAGTGTTGTTTAACCTTCGTGTTTTCTATGTCTGGTTATTCTTATATTACTCTATTTATATATTGAACACTGAATCATGACTTTCTATTTGATTGATTCTGGATTCCCTATTTCATGGCTATATTAGAAGCCCTTCCCTTAAACCTTCAGTTCGTACCCTTTCTATTCAAATTGATTGATTCGTCTACCTTGACTGCATTGGTATTTTATTCCTACAGACTATCTCCTTAATTAGAGTTTTCTAAACTTAGCCCTAATTTTTATCCTATACTTACTGAATTTGAAATCTTTCATTATTGATCATACTTTGATTTCCTTCCTTATTTGTTACTTGTTTTAACAGTATGAGCTAATTCCCTTAAATTATGGGAGTGCTTGTACTGATTTTGCTCTAATTGATTAAGAGTTCCATAATTACTATATTGTTATGATTCTTTCCTTATTTTTCCGAGTTTCGAACTACTATATATAAGTACTCTCCCATTAACACAAGGACAGAGGCACATTGGTTCAAAAACTCTCTCTTTCACACTAAAAGATTTCTGCTCTCTTTTGTGTTACTACTTTACAAAGTCAGTTGGCTGCATGCCAAGGCTAACTACTGGGTTCTCTTTCACTTTGTGTTTTCTATCCCCTTACTGATATATTCTGATTTTAATTCCAGTCCCAAAATAATATGCTTCTCCTATTACTTCAATTTGTCTTGTTTTAATATGTTTCTATCTATGGTTTTGTTGTTCCACGTGTAATTGAAATGTTTACATTATTTCCTCATTTAGCATGCTAGTCTAACCTTCTTGGGGCTTTTCAGAACATGTTCTACCCGCTCTCCTAGTAGTCTGTCTCAACATGACTCTACCTAACTTTGAATGTTCGTCTACTTGTTATCCAGTTTAACATGCATGTTGATCTGTCACTTTAAATTGCTGATTCTATGATTTTTGCTGAAACTCCTAATGTATTTCTACCAATAGCTATCCCCTAATCCCTTAAACCCCACAAAAATTGCTATGTTCCTGATACTATGAGCTCTACATGTCCCCAATTTCCATTCTCATGTATGAAGGACTATTTTTTACGCATTCCTGAACTTGTTTAACCCACCTTCTCTTTGTTTAATTACACCACTATTTTTTAAAAGTTATTTTTCCAACAACCTATATTCTTACGGTAATTTCAACTGTGTCTTCTACATTATTTTCCTACTGAAACATTTTTAAACTATGCTAAGATCTCTCAGTCTATTCCTAAGTCCCTAGGTTCTGTCCCCTCCAATGTGTTTACTGCCTTGGGATCCGTTTGAGAACCCCCTGAACTCTGGCACACTGAGGTTGGCCCTTTCATACTGCACTTATTCAATTTGGTTACCAACTCTAGGTACGAGCGCTGCCTGGGATCCTTGAGATCCTTAGGGAACTCTGACGTACCTAGACAATGATATTGTCTTTGAAATTGGCATTTTAGGGTATTGAAGGTTTGGGGAAATCACTTGGGCCTGCTTCAGGCTCCCTATAGTGTAACTTCTTCTTTTTATTATATACTTATGTAATTTGTTCATCTGGTTTGTAATAATTATTTGTAAATGAACATTGTGGTTGGCTAGTGAAAAAAGAGATGGTAGTTATATATGTTATCAACATAAATGAGTAGAAACCATGCCTTAGGTTTACATTTCCTATATGCGCATTAGAATCCATGTCTAGGACTAATAGATTCCAAGCATACCATACATTAGATAGCACGTTCTTAGGTTTAATGTTTTAGCATCTCATTTGACCTTATGTATCACCTAGAAATCCTACTTCTAGGTTAAGTAATAGCGTTAACACAAAATTGTTACTCCTATGTATCTTGAAATCATGCTTAACGATGTTGTAACTCCCTGTGCATTTAGAAATCATGCTTCAGGAATTTTGCATATAAATAATTTTGCATTTTATATGCACATATTAGATACCTTTTTTTAGGATCGCATTCATACTCGCTCAGTCACACCTAGTTGAACTACTGACGCACGAAAAAGGACATAAAACAGCCTCACGTTTGATTATCCTGCTTAAGTAAAACCGGTCAAAATCCTGTATATCTTTGCAATACCTAGAACAACATGTTTTTGGTAAAATAACTTTTGAACTATTTTAATAACTCTGATAATTGTTGTGCATTATCCTACACCTAGGCAAACCTCAGGTAATCAACTCTTATAAAACTGGAGACTACCCTTTGTATTAACTGCTTAATGTCGTTCTAACAGGCTTAAAAACCAGTAGGCAAATTGATAGGGCACCTACTTCTGATTTTATAAACTAAATATCTCATGTGTTCTGATATCCGCTTAGACATTATGTCATAGGATCTTGTTTAACAATATTGCCCTTATTTGTGTTTGAGTCGTGCTGTTTACATGCATTATCTGGGAGGTGAACCAGAGCCCTTTATCTACTATTTAATGCTTTTTATTTGCTAATGTCCTTTGTGTTCTTGCTTGTTGCCTTAGTATTTTCTCCTTTAAAAACTTAGGGGTTTGTCTAGAACTACCTATAGGTAGAGGTCTTATATTTCCTCCAGGACCATTAAGAAAGGATGGGTAACAGTACACAATAGAGATCACTACCCAACACTCGCATTAATAACCACTAAGGGGGTGGGAAGTGCAGATATGGATATTATGACCAGTGCACTAATACCACATGTAGCCCCTTTTTGAGGAGTGATTACCGGGCATTGTACTGATGTGATCCTATAGGCTGACCAACCTAGGACCCCTCTCTCCCAAATTCTCTTTGCTTGAAAACTTTACTTTCCTCTTTATGTGCACAACTTGTTTAAATATTATGTCTTATTATTTGACTCATACAACGTCCAACATGCTTGACTTACAATTGTTGTTTCAACTACTTATTTGTTAATGGACTAATTCATGAGTATAAGTTCCGCTGGGACCCACAATGGACTAATTCATGAGTATAAGTTCCGCTGGGACCCACAGTTGTGGACCGAGATAGGTGCCTAACACCTTCCTCTCAAGGTTATTTCGAGCCCTTTCCCTAATCTTTGGTAATGCAAACTAGTCTAAGAGTTAATCACTTTAGGTACCCTAATGCACCATAATCCATTAGGTGGTGACTCTTCAAATACCCAATTCCAAAATGAAATGAGTTATTACACCCATGAATGTCAAAACCCAGACTCCATCAATAATGAAAAGGGGGGGGGGGCAACAGTTATGATCCGGCAGGTCGTTTCGAGAGTTATAGCCATGTTCCCCCTTTTTCTATTTCCTTTGTGTTCTTCATCTGTATTTTGACTTATTGAGTTAGTTGGTTCGGGTCCGAAGTGGTTTTGGAGTAAATTGAGACACTTAGTCTCTTTTGTGAATATTTAAGTTGAAAAAATTGATCGGATGTTGACTTATATGTAAACAACCTTGGATTGAATTTTGATGGTTTTGTTAGCTTCGTTAGGTGATTTTGGACTTAGGAGCGTCTCTAGAATATGACTTGGAGGTCCGTGTTAGAATTAGGCATGAACTGGCGAAAGTTGGAATTTTGGCAATTTTGGCCGGTAGTGGAAATTTGGATATAGGGTGGGCATGGAGATCCAGAAGTTGGAGTAAGTTCGTGGTGTCATTTTTGACTTTTGTTCAAAATTTGGGGGTCATTCGGACATGATTTGATGGATTTCGGCATCGATTGTAAAATTTGTAAGTTAAGAAGTTCTTAGACTTGAATCTGATGGAAATTTGGTGTTTTGATGTTATTTTGAATGATTCGAAGGCTCGACTAGGTTTGTGTAGTGTTATATGACTTGTTGGTATGTTTGGTAGAGGTCCCGAGGGCTTGGGGTTGATTTCAGGTAATTGACGGAACAAGTTTGGAATTGGAAGATTTGTTAACGTTGAACTCAATAGTCCTAACAGAACCTGCGGATTGGAAACTGTAGGTGCGAGCTTGCAAAATAGGAGAAGGAACCATAGATGCAGCCAAGGCTAAGGCAAGCTGGAGCAGCAGGTGCAACGGATTGGTCGCATCTGCGAGCCCCCAAGTACGAGACTTGGGGTGCAGGTGCGATTTTTAGGATTTAAGTGGTTTTTGCAGGTTCGAGTAAGCGACCATAGATGCGGTACCGCATAAGAGGATATATGGCCGCAAGTGCGGAAGACCTAGGCTGAATGTATAAATAGCACACTTCGCGACTTTTGGTTCATTTCCACTATTTTCAAGTTGGGTTTTGGAGGTTTTGGAGTGATTTTAAAGGGAGATTCAAGGGGTTTTCAATAAGGTAAGTTGCTTGCGCTCTAATACTCATATCTATGGTGTTTTCTTGTTATTTTATCAATTACTTAGTGGGAAATTAGGGAGGAAATGAAGGATTAGGTCCTAGGATTTTGGAGAGTTTGGTTTTGAGGATATGAGGAACCAATTGGAGTCGAGTTTTGATAAATTTTGTATGTATGGCCTCGTGTGTGAATGGGCTTCCTAGTTTTGTGACTTTTGTCGGATTCCTAGATGTGGGCTCGGGGGTCGGGTTTGAGTGGATTTTAGGATTTGCATCCAATTAAGTAATTTTTCTTATGGATTTGGTTCCTTGGCCTATATTGATTGCATTGTACTGCTTTTGGATAGATTCAGGACATTTGGAGGCCGGTTCAATAGGCAAAGGCATCGCAAAATCGGATTTTGGCTTGATTGAGGTAAGTAATGCTTCCAAACTTGGTTCTAAGGGTTCGAAACCCCGAACTATGTGTTTTGTGATTACTATTAAGGTGACAGACATGCCAAGTGATGGGTGTGCGGGCTTGCACCGTGAGAAGCTAAGCCCTCGGTTCATTGGGCCTTTTGAAGTGCTTCAAAGGATTGGGGAGGTGGCTTAAGATCTTGCTTTACCACCTAACTAGTCGGGTGTGCATCCAGTATTTCATATTTCTATGCTCCGGAAGTATATCGGCGATCCGTCTCCTATCTTGGATTTTAGCACGGTTCGGTTAGATGGTAATTTGACTTATGATATGGATCCATTAGATATTTTGGAGTGGCAGGTCCAAATATTGAGATGAAAGGATATAGCTTCGGTGGTCAGCCCGTGGAGGAGGCTACTTGGGGGACTAAGTAGGAGATTCCAAGCATATATCCACAACTATTTGACACTTCAGGTATGTTTCTAGACCCGTTCGAGGACAAACATTAGTTTAAAAGGGGGAGGTTGTAATGACTCACCCGGTCATTTTGAGAGTTATGGCCCGTTCCCCTATTTCCTGCTTATTTTGTGTTCTTCATATGTATTTGACCTACCGAGTTAGTTGGTTCTGGTTCGGAATGGTTTTGGAGTAAATTGAGATACTTAGTATCTTTTGTGAAGGCATAAGTTGGGAAAGTTGACCGGATGCTGACTTATGTGTAAATGACCTCAGATTTGAATTTTGATGGTTCTGTTAGCTCTGTTAGGTTATTTTGGACTTAAGAGCACATCCGGAATGTGATATGGAGGTCTGTGGTAGAATTAGGTATGAATTGGCGAAAGTTGGAATTTTGGCCGGCAGTGGAAAATGGAATTCTAGAAGTTGGAGTAAGTTTGTGGGATCATTTTTGACATGTGTGCAAAATTTGGGGGTTATCCGAACGTGATTTGATGGATTTTAGCATCGGTCATAAAATTTGAAAGTTATGATGTTCTTAGGCTTGAAGCTCAGGGTAATTTGGTGTTTTGATCTTGTTTTGAGTGAACCGAAGGCTCGACTAGGTTTTTGTAGGGTTACACGACTTGTTGGTACATTTGATAAAGGTCCCGAGGGCCTGGGGTTTGATTTTAGGTGATTGAAGGAACATGTTTGGAATTAGAGGATTTGCTGACGTTAAACTCAACTGTCATAACCGCAAAGATGGATTAGGAACCACGGGTGCAAGCCCGCAGAAGAGAAGAAGGAGCCGCATATGCGGCCAAGGCTGAGGTATGCTGGAGCCACATGTGCAAATTATTGGTTGCATCCGTTAACCCCTCAAGTGCGAGACTTGGGGTGCAAGTGCAATTTTGAGGATTTAAGTGGTTTCCGCTGGTTCTAGTAAGCGACCATAGATGCGGTTCCGCAGAAGCGGATATGTGGCCATAGGTACGGATGACCTGGGCTGAAAGTATAAGTAGCACACTACGCGAATTTTGGTTTATTTCCACCATTTTCAAGTAGATTTTTGGAGCTTTTGGAGTGATTTCGAAGGGCGATTCAAGGGGTTTTCAGTGATGTAAATTTTTTGAGCTCTAGTACTCCTATCTATGGTGTTTTCTTATTGTTTTACCAATTAATTAGTAGAAAATTAGGGAAGAAATGAAGGGTTAGGTCTTGGGATTTTGGAGAGTTTGATTTGAGGATATGAGGGACCAAATGCAGTCGGATTCTGATAAATTTCGTATGTATGGACTTGTGTGTGAATGAGCTTCCTAGTTTTGTGTTTTTTGCCGGATTCCTAGATGTGGGTCCGATGGCCGGGCTTTAGTGGATTTATTGATTTGTTTCCAATTAAGTAATATTTCTTGTGAAATTGGTTCCTTGGCCTATATTCATTACATTTTTTTGCTTTTGGCTAGATTACAGACGTTTGGAGGCCGGTTCGAGAGGCAAAGGCATTGCGGAATAAGATTTTGGCATGATTGAGGTACGTAACACTTCCAAACATGGTTTTGAGGGTTCAAAACCCTGAACTATGTGTTATGTGATTAGTATTGTGGTCATATGCATGCCAAGAGACGGGTTTGCAGGCATGCACCATGAAAAGCTCAGCCCTCGGCTCATTGGGCACTTTGAAGTGCTTCGAAGGATTGGGGGAGTGGCTTATGATCTTGCTTTTCCACCTAACTTGTCGGGTGTGCATCATTTATTTTATGTTTTTATGCTACGGAAGTATAGCGGCGATTTGTCTAATGTCTTTGATTTCAACACGATCCATTTTATGGTGATTTGACCTATGATATAGAGCCAATGGCTATTTTGGAGAGGTAAGTCCGAAAGTTGAGATAAAAGGATATAGCTTCAGTGAAAGTGCAGTGGAGAGGTCACCCCATGGAAGAGTCTACTTGGGAGACCAAGCGCGATATTTAGAGCACATATCTACAACTATTCGAGACTTCAAGTATGGTTCTGGACCCATTCCAGGACGATTGTTTGTTTAAGAGGGGGAGAATGCAACAACCCTCCCGGTCGTTTTGAGATTTATAGCCCCGTTCACCTATTTCCTACTTCTTCTGTGTTCCTCAATTGTATTTTCACTTACCGAGTTAGTTGGTTTGGGTCCAGAGTGGTTTTGGAGTAAATTGAGAGAGTCTTTTTTGTGAAGGCTTAAGTTGTGAAAGTTGAACGGATGTTGACTTATGTATAAAAGACCTCAGATTTGAATTTTGATGGTTCTATTAGCTTCGTTAGGTAATTTTGGACTTAGGAGCGCATCCGGATTGTGATTTGGTGGTCCGTGGTAGAATTAGCCATGAATTGACGAATGTTGGAATTTTCGCAATTTTGGCCAGTAGTGGAAATTTTGATATCGGGATCGAAATGGAATTCCAGAATTTGTAGTAGGTTCATGGTGTCATTTATGACTTGTGTGCCAAATTTGGGGGTCATTCAAAAGTGATTTGATGGGTTTCAGCGTCGGTTGAGAATTTGAAAGTTTAGAAGTTCTTATGATTGAATCCGAGGGTAATTTGGTGTTTTGATGTTGTTTTGAGTGATTCGAAGGCTCGACTTGGTTTGTATTGGGTTATACGACTTGTTGGTATGTTTAGTAGAGGTCCTAAGGGCCTCTGGTTGATTACGGGTAATTGACGGAACAAGTTTGGAATTGGAGGATTTGCTGAAGTTGAACTCAACTGTCATAACCGCAGGTATGAGCCCGCATAAGAGGAGAAGGAGCCGCAGATGCAGCCAAGGCTGAGGTGGGCTGGAGCCGCAAGTACGCAGGATTGGTCACATCTGCGAGACCTGGGGCGCAGGTGCAGTTTTGAGGATTTAAGTGGTTTTCACAGGTGCAAGTAACCGACCGCAGGTGTAGTTCCGCAGGAGCGGATATATGGCCACAAGTGCGGAAGACCTGGGTAGAAAGTATAGATAGAACACTTAAAGAATTTTGGTTCATTTCCACCATTTTCAAGTCGGTTTTGGAAGCTTTTTGAGTGATTTTTGAATGTAGATTTAAGGGGTTTTCAGTGAGGTAAGTTTCTTGAGCTTTAGTACTCCTATCTATGGTGTTTTCCTGTTGTTTTATCAATTAATTAGTGGGAAATTATGGAGGAAAATGAGGGGTTAGGGCTTTGGATTTTGTAGAGTTTGATTTGAGGATTTGAGTGGCCAAATAGAGTCAGATTTCGATAAAATTTTGTATGTGTGTATTGGTGAGTGAATGGGCTTACTAGTTTTGTGACTTTTGGCGGATTCCGAGACGTGGGCTCGAGGTCTGGGCTAGAGTGGATTTTGGTATTTTTGTCCAATTAAGTAATTTTTCTTGTGGAATTTGTTCCTTGGCCTATATTGATTGCATTGTATTGGTTTTGGCTAGATTCAAGACGTTCGGAGGCCGGTTCGAGAAGCAAAGGCATTGCGTAATTGGGTTTTGTCTTGATTGAGGTAAGTAACGCTTCCAAATTTGGTTCCGATGGTTGGAAACTCTGAACTATGTGTTATGTGATTAGTATTGAGGTGACGAACATGCCAAGTGACGGTCGTGTGGGCGTGCACCATGAGAATCGGAACCTTATTCATTCCATGGCACCGTTTAGTGACTCTTTCTTGCTAATATCCGTTCTTCAATCATGTGACTATGAAAATGAGTTGTAAATCATGTTGGATACCATGTTAGGGCTTTATTCCAATACTGTTGGAACCCCTAGTGGTCGTTTATTGTTGTCACCTCACTAGTTTCATTGATATTCTGTGCTAAGTCTTATTCAAGCATTTCATATCATGTCTCTATCTCTGTTGTTATTTATTGGCACATCATATAATTGTTCCGAGCTAGTTTTCATGGCATTGTGAGCCCGTGTGTGAGACTAGAGATTGATGACTAAATGAGACCGAGAGCCTAATTATGAGTGACAGTTATGGGATTGGGCTACATGCCGCAGTAGTTATGTTGTTGATTATGATAGTGCTTGGGTTATAGGAGCCCCTCTGGAGTCTGTAACACACCCCCTGTAAGTGCAGATGATATTATTGAGGTATGGATTTCCCCGGACATGTATTTGTTTGAAGTATTGATATATGGATATGGATTTGTCCACAAGGTTGGATTACCCTTTTCCTCAGTACCGAGTGACTTATAGTACGTATTGAGTATGTTCCGGGATGGATTTCATTGGGCCGAATGGCCATATGCGGTACTGAGTGGTTAAATATATATATATATATATATATATATATATATATATATAGAGAGAGAGAGAGAGAGAGAGAGAGAGAGAGAGATTGATTTCTCCTCAAGGATGGATTACCCTTTTTTCTTGGTACTAGTTGACTGCAGTCACTGTTATATATGTTCCGAAATAGATTTCCATGGGCAATATGGCAATATGCATTACCGAGTGGTTGAGCACTTGAGAGTGGGAGTACATGGTGCATTTCATACACTCTGTGCATTGGCATGTAGAACTTAGCTGAGCATTATATCTCTCATTATACAGATCTGTATTTATTTTACTGTTTGAACTATATACTTGGATTTATAACATGCCTACTTTTTCTGCACAATTAGTTTCTCTTACCTGTTGAGGTTAAGTTCGTCACTACCTATTAGTCCATATTTTGGACTTGTTACGTATTGAGTTGGTGAACTCACGTTACTCCTTGCACCTTGTGTACAAATTCAGGTATCTCTGGCCACGGTAGTGGTCGTTGATTTACTCAGTAGCAGATCATCGGAGATAGCGAGGTAGCTACTTGTCGATCGCAGTCCTACTTTTCTCCTTCTTTAACTTCCCTTTGGTGTTATTTTGGTTATTCTCACACTATGTTAGTCTTGCTATTTCCATAATAGTTTATAGTACTTGCTCATGACTAGTGACACCCCTATGTCGGGCTTTCTTTTCCGCACTTTTGTGTTGATTTGAACTCCTTTATGAAGGTTTTATATTAAATAGTTTTCGAATTATCTTTGAAATGAAAACATCGATTTATTTTTATAATGTGTCGGCTTTCCTAGTACCGCGATAGGCGCCATCACGATAGGGTTGGATTTTTTGTCGTGACACCTAAATATTTCACTTGCTAGGCAAGCTAATATTAGATGTAGTTATTAACAATTTTTATCAATTTTCAAATAAAATGACAATAATGACATTGAATGGGCTAAAATAAGATAATAAACCAGTAAGTAACGAAACCCAAATACAAATCCCGGAATTGTTGTTACGAATACATGAGCGTCTAGAATACTCAGATAATGGTCTAAAATAAACATAACTGTCTGAATCAAAATAACAGCTAAAATAAATTATAAAGGGACTTCCGGGCTTTAGACGCTATGCAGTTATACCCCAAGTCTCTATTGACAGCTGGGTCGAGCAAGTCTACTGAATGCTACTTGGACCAACTCCAGTATCTGCAAAAGAAGTGCAGAGAGCAGTTGTGATGACCCTAATGGTCATCTATTGTTTTAAAAATAAAAGCTGTGTTTCGAGGCCTTAAAAATATCCTTTTGTCTTACCTAGATTTGCGTGCACGGTTCAGGCACATTTTCGGAAAGCTTTTATGTGAAATCTATGTAAAATAATGATATTGGCCTTTAAAATTAATTAAAGTTGACTTTGGAAGACATTCTTGGTAAATAGACCCGGACCCCTGATCTGATGGTCTCGTCGAGTCTGTAGTAAAATATGGGACTTTAGCGTATGCCCAGAATCGAATTCTGAGGTCCCAAGCGTGAGAAAAGAATTTTTAAAGTAAATTGTTTGATGGAAAATATAAAGGCTTTTTGAAATGAAATGATGCATGTTCTTGATGGTTTCGGGCTCGTATCTTCGTTCCGGAGTCTAGTACAAGTTAAAATAATAAATAAGTCGAATCTGTGAAATTTAGTAAGAATCAGAGTTGATTTGGAACAAATCGGACCCTTAGTTGAAAAAATTGGAAATTTCAATATTCTTCGCGAATATCATGAATTTAAGGTTAACTGGGTAGTTGTTGATGTTATTTTGATGATTTGATTGCACGAGCAAGTCCATTGATGTTTATAGACTTACGTGCGTGTTTGGTTTGGAGCCACGAAGGCTCGGGTGAGTTTTGGGCAAGCCACAGAGTGAATTTGGACATAAGGAAAATGTTTGTAGGTTTTCTGTTCTGGTATTGGCCTTTGATATCGCAATTGCGAGATCAGGGATCACAAATGCAAAGTCTGTCAACATGGAAATAGCGAGGGACTGATCGCAATTGCGAAACAAGACCTGGCCAACCTTGCTCGCATTTGCATGAATTTTTGCACAAATGTGAAGACTTCAGTATATTTCCAGCAGTCACGAATTCTTCGCAAATGCAAATGAGGCAGGAGTCGCAAATGTGAAGGTAGCAGGATCCTTAAGGGTTCACAATTGTAAACATTGGTCGCAATTGCGACATCAGAGACCTGTTAAGTGAAATTTCAGACTTATTTTCTTCAATCTATAACATCTTTTTTCATGATTTCATTTCAAAATCAAGGGGTTTTCATGGGAAATTGGATGTTTTGGGTAGAGGTTAGGATTTTCAAATTTAGGGATTTGGACCTCGACTTGAGGTCCGATTTCAAAACAAGTTACATACTTGAGTTCATGAGTTAATGGGTGATCGGGTTTAGTTTCAAATGTCGGGTTTTGACCAAGAGGGGCCGGAGTTGGTTTTTGAAATTTTGAGGAAAACGGTAGAAAATCTATTTTTACGCATTAGAATTGGTTTATTTAGCAATTATTTATATCGGTAAGTAATTTGTAGCTAGATACAAGCGAATTGGAAATGGAAACGAGAGGTAAAGCGGTAGTAAAGGGTTAATTTGTCCGCGGAATCAAGGTAAGTGTTTGGATTAACCTTAGCTTGAGGGAATATGAGTTGTGGTCTATTTACTATGTGTTTGTAAGGAGTACGACGTATAGGTGTGGTGACGAGTATATATACATTGGTGTCAAGCATGTCCGTGAGTCTTATACCATTATTTTTGTGACTCTATTATATATCGGACATGCTCAAATTGATGATTTTTCATGTTGAACAAAGCTTATGAAAGTTTCTTGGTTATTGACTATTATTGAGTATTGACTCAAATTGAAGTTTCATTTTGTAAAGAGATTGTTGAAACGAGGTTGGTTAAAGCTGAATCCCTTGCTGGGACGTTTGTTGATATTGTTAATTCCCTTGTCAAGATACTATTATTGATATTGTTGATTCCCTTATCGGGAGGTATGGTTTGCTGTTATTTGGATGAGGAAGAGTGTAAAGCACGAAGGGTGATGTCGTGCATGTTATTGTGATAGAGTGTAAAGCATGAAGGGTGATATCGTGCCGATACTACCAGTGTTATTGCACGATGGGTGATGTCGTGCCATAATTTTAGAGTTAATGCACGAAGGGTGACGTCGTGCCTATATTATGAGGAATAATGAATGAAGGGTGATGTCGTGCCATGATTATGTAAGGTAATGCATGAAGGGTGATGTCGTGCTAATTCTGTTGATTTATATGATGACGACGGGAGTAAACGTATGAAGGGTGATGTCGTGCACGTGTTACTATTTCATTATTATTGCTGATTTATATATGATGTTCCTTATGCTTCCTTATTGGTTTACTGTTAGAATCTGATATTCCCCGCAGCATGTCCCTTTCCCACCTTATTCTATTGATTTTTGTTGTTATGTTTCTACTTGTATATGATTTATATACACAGGTATATGTGATTGACGTGTCCTAGCCTCGTGACTACTTTGCTGAGGTTAGGCTCGACACTTACTCTATACATGCGGTCGGTTGTACTGATACTGCACTCTACGCTCTTTTGTACAAATTTTGGTACCGGACCTAGTGAGTAGCTGAGGTAGCTGCCTTCAGTCTAGGGAGACTCAGGTAGATCTACTAGCATCCGCAGAGCCTAAAGTCCCCCTTCCCTGTTTAGTTTTTCTGTTGTCTCCTTTATTCTGAGAATAGTTGTACTTTTCTTTCCAGACTCATATTTGTAGTAAAAATCTTAGTCGTTCGTGAATTGGTGACACACCAGATTCGTGGGTAGATATGTATTGGAGTATCTGGATTTATTTTAATCATCTGTATTTATCATCTGTTTTACTTTAGTTTATGTTTATAACTGTTTGGGTTTATTGTTATTGTGTAGTACCGTAATAGTTGGCTTGTCTAAATTTCACGAGTAGGTTCCATCATGACTCCTGAGGGTGGAAAATCTGTATCATGAAAATAGTATGAGCACAACTGACACCATGCACTCCGTAAGTGCCGAGCCTAACCTCGACGAATAGTGACAGGGCTAAGCCGTTTCACCTATATTAAGTTATACGTAGTAATAATAATGATAGTAGTAGTAACAATAATAATAATAATAATAATAATAATAATAATAATAATAATAGCAGAAAAGACAAGAATGGAAGTAAAGCAATTAATTCATAACAACGAACTCAAATTCAACTAACAGAAAGTCCAGAATAAAAAGTCATATAAACTCATCTCGATTGCCGAGGCAAAACCATCACAAACATATATAACTTTGTACAATCTGTTGTCGCTCGCAACCTGATCCCGCGATTGTCACACCTAGGGTATAATAAAGAGAGTTATTTCCAACTTGAAGTGATAATCGAAACGGAATTTATTTGTAAGATTCAGAGTCGCCACTTGGGAGATTTATGGTGTCCCAAGTCACAGATTGAATCCCAAATCGAGGAAAAGAATGACTATGTCTAACAGTCCGCGAACCAAAAATTCGAGTAAGGAATTTTGTTAACCCGGGAGAGGGTGTTAGGCATTCCCAGGTTCCGTGGTTCTAGCACGATCGCTCAATTGTCATATCTGGCTTAATTATCTGATTTTATACAATTATGAACCTATGTGGAAATTTTAATTTTTTAACCGCTTTTATTCATATTTTTTAAAGAAGATTGCAACGTCGTTAAAACACATCTCGAGCCACGTCACATAAATGCACCCATAATTTTTGACATATTTTAACTTCGTTGGAATTTGGATTTGGGTCACATAAATGTGCACCCGAATTTAGGAAAGTAATATATTAAACATGCGCCTAAAACAACTATGCATTTGCACTTTGCGAGGGCCATGCAATTGTCATTTTTGTTTGGCATGGCTCGCCACAATTCCAACATAACATAATTAAACGGGTTCGTGCCGATATAATCAAACCAATATCCCTTTCAATATGATCCAGCACATCTAGCATATTAATTCAAATGATTTCAAATAGCCTAATTCATTCTGTTGAAAGTGTCTACTAGCAATTTCTATTATTTAATTTATTTACTAAACAACCTGCAACTCAATACAATCAGTCACAATTATTCCCCAATATCCCCAGGTATTGTCTCCAATCAACTTAAGCATCGATTCAGTCGCAAGATAAATGTTAAAAATTGTTAACATCTAAAAATTTCAAGCAAAACTCAACTCAAACAAATCTGAAAGGAAACATTAACAAATTATCTCAAGATAACAATTTTGGAATGAATTGCAAGCAAACACGATCAAAGCCCAGAATATTAACCTCTTTTAATCATATTAGAATTTGAAAATTTGACAGCGAGGTAGAAGACAACTGCAAGGCACAAGAAACTGAAATTACAAAAAAAAAAAACTTTCCAAATCCTAAAACAGAACTTCACAATACTCATGAACAATTCAAAATAGCAAAGATGAATTCTCATGAACGCGCCTAACCAAATACGCAACATTGATTCACAAACCTCACCTCAAACAATAAATAAACATGATTAAATCAAAGGCTAACATCATGCTTATCTCCACCATCAACACAAATAACCAAGCATCATAAATAGACTCAAATAGCACATGTATATGAAAGAGTTGAAACTCAAACCTCAAACCAGAAGCGGAGAACAATGATCTCAAATCGAACCTCGACGGATTGAAAGGACGACCGAATCTCGTCGGAAATTCGAATCGGAACCAACCTCGACTCAGTCCAGCTCCATCTCAGCAGCAAAATTATACCCAAATGAAGAACAGTAACCTCCTCGTCGGCAGACTCGAACTTCAAATGTAAATCTAAACTAGGATACTAGATCGGAAAGGTCAACTCAGAATCGAAACCAACTCTTTCCCTCGATTTCGTTCACTCTCCATCGCCCTCTATTTTTTTGTTATATTTCAGCTCGTCTCCTATTCTGCATCCGTATGAGCATGTGTGTGAAGAAGACAGACGCTCAAAGGTGTTGTTTCTATGAGGGGGACATTAGGTTGAAGCTTTCACTGGAAATCTAGTGAAGAAGACACCTGTTGATGCATGTGTGCGTGTGTCCGGCGTTAGGCTGCCGTAATAGCGATGGGGAGGGGCTGCTAAGGGGTCTGCAGCATTGGAAATTCAAGTTCTTTGTTTAGAGTAGAAGAAGAAGCAGCTCGTGAAAGGAGCTGCTCCTTCTATGTCTCTATGGCGCTTCTCTATCCGTATCCCCTCTTCAGTGATTATTCTCGGTTTATTAAAGGGAGATGGGTTTTTGGGTGTTTGGTTGGGTCGGGGGAAAGTTTGGGCTTCGCAAATATTTGTCCTAATTTGAATTTAAAACCAAGCATTTTCAATTCCCTCTTCATTTTGTTGTTCTTTTCTTTCTTTAATTAATTAAAAACCTAAACTAAATTCCTAAATCAATTCAAATTGTAAAATTAAATTAATTATCTAACTATGTAAAAATGATTATTTTTTGTGATTTTTTTATTAATAACACAATTAACTCAATATAATTAATTCCTAAATGCAAATGAAACTTAAGGTGGCATGAAATTAAAATGTGACACTTTTTATGGTTTTTTTATGATTTTAAAAATATTAAAAATATATAAAATGCAACTAAATAAAGAAAAATACCTATTAATCATTAAAAATTATTTTGGTCTATTTTTAGGAGTTATTTTTATGTACGGCAAAAATCATATGTTCACAGCTGCCCCTCTTTGCTCGGAAACCCAAAGGGTTTTCGTGCAAAAATAAGTGAACGGATAAGAGCGATTTTTGCCCCTTTGAATACTCCGCGGGAAGCAATTTTTAATGATTTGACAGAACCTTGATTCTAAGGTTTCCTACATATCCTTAGCTATAAAGGAATCAGGTCAGTATAGTTCATACATGAGTGAGATGATGGAGTACGCCGAGGTGAAGAGCTGGTTGAGATGCTGTTCCTGCTGAGGTTCTGGTCTGCGGTCTTGTTATTACATCAAAAATCAAACATGAAAAAGACTAGCTAATCCTGTCAACTACGAGTTACAAGATTCCTATCTATAAGTCTTCTGAAGCTTGATCTTGAGTCTTGAATGGTTCTTCATGCAGAATTTGGATCTGAACCTTGACACTAGCTAGTTGCAGGTGCTAATTCATTCTTCCTCAGCTTTTCGGACCAAACCCGAACACCACACCATGCTTGTGGCTCCAATCATATCTTAAGCAATTCACATCTTTCTCTATTTCTGCATTTGGATTCACCTTTGCCTTCTTTTGTTTCTCCACTTCTTTTATTATTGTGGATTGTGACTAACTTCTGCTGGTCATCTCGAACTACTGACTCGCATTCTTTCTGCAAGCCTCTTTTGTTGCTGACCTGAATTGCATTCTGAATTGTTTTCCCTTTCTCCAGGTGATGCTCGACCGCTGCACTTGAAGGTATTCTCTTCTATCCAAGCGGGCTCCTGACTTCAAAACTTGAAATGTATTCCTCTGCTATACAGGGGGGCTCCTGACTTCAATACTTGAATGTATTCCTCTGCTATCCAGGCGGGCTCCTGACTTCAAAACTTGAATGTATTCCTCTGCTATCTAGGCGGGCTCCTGACTTCGAAACTTGAAATGTATGTCTCTGTTCTTTAGGCGGGCTCCTGACTTCAAAACTTGAATGTATTTCTCAGCTATCCAGGCAGGCTCCTGACTTCGAAACTTGAAATGTATGCCTCTATTCTCCAGGCGGTCTCCTGACTTCGACAAAATAGACAAAACAAAGAAAATTTTCTACCCCAGATTGGTGGCTGGGCATCATGTTACAAGATATTAGTAAGAATTTGAAAACTAAACTTGAATTGTAATACCGATGTTCTTCAGGCGGGCTCTTGACTGCTAAAACTTGAAATGCATGCCTTTGTTCTCCAGGCGGGCTCCTGACTGCTGAAACTTGAAATGTGTGCCTCTGTTCCCCAGGCTGGCTCCTGACTACTAAAACTTCAAATATATGCCCCTGTTCTCCGGGCGGGCTCCTGACTGCTAAAACGTGAAATGTATGCCTCTGTTCTCCAAGCGGGCTCCTGACTGCTAATACTTGAAATAAATGCCTCTGTTCTCCAGGCAGGCTCCTAATTGCTAAAACTTGGAATAAATGCCTCTGTTCTCCAGGCGGGCTCCTGATTGCTAAAACTTGAATTAAATGTCTATGTTCTCCAAGCGGGCTTCTGACTACTAAAGCTTGAAATATATGCCTCTGTTCTCCAGGCGGGCTCCTGATTGCCAAAACTCGAAATAAATGCCTCTATTCTCCAGGCGGGCTCCTGATTGCTAAAACTTTAAATAAATGCCTCAGTTCTCCAGGTGGGCTCCTGATTGCTAAAACTTGAAATAAATGCCTCTCTTCTCAAGGCAGGCTCCTGATTGCTATAACTTGACATAAATGCCTCTGTTCTCCAGGCGGACTCCTGATTGCTAGAACTTGAAATAAATGCCTCTGTTCTCCAGGCGGACTCCTGATTGCTAAGACTTGAAATAAATGCCTCTGTTCTCCAGGCGGGCTCCTGATTGCTAAAACTTGAAATAAATGCCTCTGTTCTCCAGGCGGGCTGCTGATTGCTAAGACTTGAAATAAATGCCTCTGTTCTCCAGGAGGACTCCTGATTGCTAAGACTTGAAATAAATGCCTCTGTTCTCCAAATGGGCACCTGATTGCTGAAACTTGAAATGTATTCCCTTGTTCTGCAGGTGGCCGCCTGATTGCAACAAAATAGAGAAATAATGAAACTTTCCTGCCCTTGTTTTGTAGCTGGGCACATATGTGAGTGTAAACTGAATCGTATTTCCAAATGTTACTAAAGTTTGAAAGCTAGGTCCTATTATCCAGGCAGGTCCTGACAACTCTTAACAAAACAACAATTTTACATCTAAGCTATGTCTTTTAAAGATTTGACTTCCACTATATCTTATTATCTAAGCAGACCTTAAACTACGTCCCATTATCCCGGAGGTACCTGAAAACTTCCTATTGAATCCTATCTTAAACATGCAAACTTTGAAACCAACTTACATTCCTTTGGGGTACATTTATGTTAAATTATGATACTCATGATTGTTTTGAATTTTAAACTAAGTCCCATTTTCCAGGAGGGTCCTGAGAATTTATGGTCAAACCTATTTTGGTGCTTGCTTTTTCCCAAAGTAGGGTTTCTCCGACATCAATGAAAACTCTCTGTCCCAGGTTCAATCAAAGAAAAATCTTGTCAGTTTAAAATGGGGTGGTTGGTTTGTGGCCTTGAACTTTGAGGAGGATTTCTCCTTCACTTCCCATGATGACTGATTTCCACTCGAAGACCTTGCTTGTTCATGGACTACCCCCTTTTTCTGTTGTCCTCATCACATAAAATACATTTTGTCCATTCAGACCCACTATCCTCTATTTGCATTGCATGAACTGGCACCTCCCCAACCTTTGTGTCTCACATGAATTCCAAAACACGCCCATTGCCCCCACTCCGTGTATATGCTGTTCTTTCTTGACTTAACCACTGGCCTCGGCCTTGAGGTCTGTTGCTCCTTCACTTGTCATGATCCCACTCGAAGACTGTCACGACCCAAACCCGGCCGTGATGCCGCTCAACACACTACTAGGCAAGCCCGACCATTAACCATATATTCAACCCAATTGTCAACCCATATTTGATAAGTGAAACTGCAAACATTAAGCCATTTAAGGAAAATACGAAAACACCAATACGAATACCGATGTTTAGCAAAAACTCAATATATAGCCCAACCCTGGACCCGGTGTCACGAATATGAGCCTCTACAGAATAGAATAATATCCTACTACATAAACTGTCTAAATGTCTGATAGTGCGGAATATAAAAGACAAGGATAAGAGGAAAAGTCAACGGCTGCGAACGACATGCAACTACCTCAACTCTCTCGAGTAAGCAAGCCTGCTGATCACTGAATGTCTACTCAGCCTGTGAAGAAGGACCTAGATATGCACACATGGTGCAGGGAGTAAAGTAGTACTTCCAACTCAGTGGTAATAAAAGTAAATAACACTGAAAGTATAAAATCCCGAAAGGGCACAGATAATGCTATCTCAAGCAGTAAAACCAAATAAATAGTAGAAACCCATGAAACATAGCAAGACATTCTCTTGAAAGAAATCAAATAAACAAGAATACACAAGTAGGGTCAGCCATTGTTACCTGACCAAAGCATATTTCAGTGTCATTGTTACCACTAGTCAGTTATTTTTTACCTGATTGGTCAGTGATTGTTACCTGACCGAAACACGTATGACAGTGTCATTGTTACCACTGCACATTTAAAAGGGGTACCCCACGCTCACTGTGGGTGTGCAGACTCCGGAGGGGCTCCTACAGCCCAAGCGCTATCAATAAGGCCTGAAAGCCTGAATAGTATCAACACGAAGCCTGAAAGCTTGCTCACAATACACTCGAGGCCTGAAAGCCTCCTCACAGAACACTCAAGGCCTGAAAGCCTCCTCACATCACTCTTTATGCCCTCACATATGGCCCTCTGCCTCAATCAGTCCAAAAATAGTCAAAAAGCCTCTCGGGCATCAGTAATAGAATAATACTCAGCTCAACAATAGTTCAAATATCAGTTAAAACTCCAAGTTGAGTAAAATATAGTTGAGTTTATGAAACAGTGTAAATCACATGGACTGAGTTCAATTAATATGTCAAATAGTGAGGAAAACAGTGATGATAGTTCATAAAGAGTTCAAACAATTGACAATAAGCCCCAAGTATGGCTATGAGCCCATGTCATAATGATAACAACAAATCATTTACAATTATGCGGTAAAAATCAACAACCGGGACGGACCAAGTCACAATCCCCAACGGTTCTCTACCATAAGCTCAGGTCCAGCGCGCAAGTCACCTCAACACAGCACTAAGATGTGCAAATTCGGGGTTTTAAACCCTCAGAATATCATTTACAAGTATTACTCACCTCTAGCCGGCCGATAATCTAGCTCGCCAAGCCTTTACCTCTCATATCTACCTCCTCCCATGTAGAATCTGATCAAAACCATAAGGGATACGTAAAAATATGCTAATGGAAAATAACCCAATCGAAAGAACTCGAAAAACACCCAAAAACACGAAGTTGGTAAAACCCGAGACCTGGGCCCACTTCTCAAAAAATTACAAAATTTACGGAATCCTCGTCTTACCACGAGTCCGTACATATAAAATACACAAGAATCGGAGTCCATTTGGCCCCTCAAATCTTCACTTTAGATTCTCTTAGGCTTCAAGCCATAACCTCCAATTTTACCCTTTGATTCCTCTAATTTCAGTGTTTTAATCCTTGTTTTTATACCATAACAACATTATTTGAGGTTACAAGTTCATACCTGATAAAATCTTCTTAGAAATCTCTTCAAATCGCCCAAAATCGCCTCTTACCGAAGTCCCAAAATGTTTTCTAACTTCTAAAATTCGAAGACACTGTTCCATTAAACCTTCCAGCGATTTTCGCTTCTGCGGTCCCACTACCGCTTTTGCGGGACCGCTTCTGCGGCCTTTAGACCACTTCTGCAGTTTCACTTAAAACCACTACGATCGCTTCTGTGGTCTACTTGACCGCTTCTGCGGTATCATCAAAAAAATCCCAGGACCGCTTCTGCGGTGTCCGCTTCTGCGGAAACTCTTCCGTTTTTGCGGAAATACCAGCCCTCCTCCGGGACCGCTTTTGAGGCCAATTAGCCGTATCTGCGGAACCGCTGCTGCGGTCCTTTTTCCGCAGATGCGAAAATACCAGAAGCTTCAATTACAGATCTGTTGCAAAACTTCCAAATTCCTGATTAATCATCCGACATCACCCCGAGGCCCCCGGGACCTCAATCAAAAGCACCAACACATCCAACAATCTTATACAATCCCAGTTCCAATCCCCAAAACACGTCAAACCAATGCTAAAACCAATAAATTACATCGGATTCAAGCCTAGTTTTCATCAAAACTTCCGAAATGCACATTCAGCCAAAAACCCGACCAAACAACGTTCGAATGACCTGAAATTTGCAGACATATCGAAAATCACCTAACGAAGCTACTGCAACTCTCGGAATTCCATTCCAACTCTCGGATCAAAATCTGACCTACCAACCGGAATTCGCCAAATTTTCAACTTCACCAATTCAAGCCTAATCCTACATCGGACCTCCAAATTCGATTCCGATCGCACTCCTAAGTCACAAATCATCCCCCGAAGCAAACCGAACCACCGGAATTCACATCCGAGCCCTCTAACCACATAGTCAACTTTTGGTTGACTTTTCTACAACAACCTTCCTTCTAAGAGGCTAATTGCCTCATTTTTACCCAAAACCAACCCAAATCTATCCGATCAACTCTAATATCGATATTGAAACATGAAGCAACAAAATAAGGGGGAAACGGGGCGGTAACTCACGTGACGACGGGCCGGGTCGTCACATCCTCCCCAACTAAAACAAACGCTCGTCCTCGAGTGGGTTAAGAAACATACCTAGAGTCTCGGACAAGTGAGGATATCTGCTCCGCATATTCCGCTCGGTCTCCCAAGTGGCTTCCTCCACGGGCCGACCTCTCCACTGCCCCTTCACTGAAGCTATGTCCTTAGACCTCAACTTTCAAACCTGTCGACCCAAAACAGCTACAGGTTCCACATCATAAGTCAGGTCATCATCCAACTGAACTGTACTGAAGTCCAACACATGAGATGGGTCCCCAACATATTTTCGGAGCATAGACACATGGAATACCGGATGCACACTAGACAAACTGGGTGGCAAGGCTAACTCATATGCAACCTCTCCAATCTTTCTGAGTATCTCAAAAGGGCCAATGAACCTCGGACTTGGCTTTCCTTTCTTTCCAAATATCATGACGCCTTTCATAGGCGAAACCTTCAACAAGACCTTCTCACCCACTGAATAAGATACATCTCGGACCTTCCGGTCTGCATAACTCTTCTGATGCGACTGGGCTGTACGAAGTCTCTCCTGAATCACCTTCACCTTGTCCAAAGCATCCTAGACCAACTCTGACCCCAACAATCTAGCCTCGCCAGGCTCGAACCATCTAATAGGAGATCTACACTGTCTACCATACAACGCCTCATACGGGGCAATTTGAATACTCGACTGATAACTGTTATTGTAGGCAAACTCTGCAAGCGGCAAAAAATCATCCCATGAACCTCCGAAATCGATAACACAGGCACGCAACATATCCTCCAAGATCTGAATAGTGCGCTCTGACTGTCTGTTCGTCTGAGGATGAAATGCTGTGCTCAACTCTACCTGAGTACCCAACTCCCGCTGAAATGCCCTCCAGAACTGAGAAATGAACTGAGTACCTCTATCAGAGATAATGGACACTGGAACGCCATGTAACCTGACAATCTCCCGAATAAAGATCCCTGCCAACCGCTCCGATGAGTAAGTAGTACATACTGGAATGAAGTGCACGGATTTTGTCAGCCTATCCATAATCACCCACACTGAGTCAAACTTCCTCACTGTCCGAGGGAGACCACTCACGAAATCCATAGTAGTCCGCTCTCATTTCCACTCAGGAATAACCATACGCTGAAGAACACCGCCCGGTCTCTGATGTTGGTACTTGACCTGCTGACAGTTGAGACATTGGGCTACATAACTCACAATATCCTTCTTCATCCTTCTCCACCAGTAATGTTGTCTCAAGTCTTGATACATCTTCGCGGCACCCGGATGAATGGAGTACCGCGAGCTGTGAGCCTCCTCTAGTATCAACTCTCAAAGTCCATCTACATTAGGCACGCAACTCCGGCCCTGCATCCTCAATGCACCGTTACTATCAATAGTCACATCCCTGGCATCATCGTGCTGAACCCTGTCCTTGAGGACAAGCAAATGTGGATCATCATATTGACGCTATCTGATGCGATCATATAAGGAGGACCGAGAAGCAATACAAGGCAACACCCGACTCGGCTCTGAAATATCCAATCTCACCATCCGATTGGACAACGCCTGAACATCAACTGTGAAGGGCCTCTCCCCAACTGGAATATATGCCAAGCTGCCCATACTAACCGCCTTCCGGCTCAAAGCATCGACCACTACATTGACCTTCCCCGGATGATACAATATGGTAATGTCATAATCCTTAAGCAACTGAAGCCACCTCCGCTTTCTCAAATTAAGATCTTTCTGTTTGAACAGATGCTGAAGGTTGTGATGGTTCGTATACACCTCACAAGAAACACCGTACAAGTAGTGCGTCCAAATCTTCAGAGCATGAACTATAGCTGCTAACTCCAAATCGTGCACGGGGTAGTTCTTCCCATGGGGCTTCAACTGACGAGAAACATATGCAATAACTCTACCCTCCTACATCAGTACACATCCTATACCAACTCTCGAGATATCAAAACACACGGTGTAGGAACCTGAAGCTAATGGCAATATTAAAGCTGGAGTTGTGGTCAATGCTGTCTTGAGCTTCTGAAAGCTCTCCTCACACTCCCCGGACCACACAAATGGAACACCCTTCTGAGTCAACTTGGTTAAGGGTGATGCAATAGAAGAAAATCCCTGAACAAACCGGCGATAATATCCTGCCAACCCAAGGAAACTACGGATCTCAGTGGCGGAGGTCAGTCTAGGCCAATACTGCACCACCTCTATCTTCTTCGGATCCACCTGTATACCATCACTAGACACCACGTGTCCCAGAAAAGCCACAGACTCAAGCCAGAACTCACACTTGGAGAACTTTGCATAAAGATTCTCCTCCCTCAACCTCTACAATACCACTCTCAAATGCTGAGCATGTTCCTCCTTACTATGAGAGTACATCAGGATTTCATCAATAAACACAATCACAAAGGAATCCATATACGGCCGGAACACGTTGTTCATCAAATGCATAAACGCGGCTGGGGCATTAGTCAACCCAAATGACATAACTAGAGACTTATAATGCCCATATCTCGTCCGGAAAGCCGTCTTAATAATATCAGAATCCCGAATCTTCAGCTGGTGATAGCCTGAACGAAGATCAATCTTCGAGAATACCCTCGCTCCTTGGAGCTGATCAAACAAATCATCAATGCGCGGTAGGGGATACTTGTTCTTCACTATTACCTTGTTTCACTGCCTGTAATCAATACACATCCTCATTGGGCCATCTTTCTTCTTAACAAACAACACCAGTGCACACCACGGTGACACACTAGGCCGAATGAACCCCTTATCTAGGAGTTCTTGAAGCTGCTCTTTCAATTCCTTTAACTCAGTTGGCGCTATACGATAAGGAGGAATAGAGATGGGCTGAGTGCCCGGTACCAAATCAATACCAAATTCAATATCCCTGTCCGGCGGCATGCCCTGCAGGTCCGATGGAAACACATCCGGAAAATCCCTCACAACGGGAACAGAATCAAGGCTGGAAATCTCAGCTCCAACATCTCTCACAAATGCCAAATATGATAAACATCCATTCCCAACCATCCGCTGGGCTTTTAAGAAAGAAATTACCCTGCTGGGTACATAATCAATCATACCGTGCCACTCGATCCTCGGGATACCCGGCATAGCAAATATGACTGTCTTGGCGTGACAGTCTAGAATAGCATGGCACGGAGATAGCCAATCCATGCCCAGAATAACATTGAAATCAACCATGCTCAATAGCAGTAAATCAACTCGGGTCTCCAGACCCCCAATAGTAACATGACAGGACTGATACACATGGTCCCCAATAATAGTATCGCCCACTGGGGTAGATACATGCACAGGCAACGCAAGACACCCTCGGGTCGTACCCAAATTATGAGCAAAGTATGAAGATACATAGGAATAAGTGGAACCAGGATCAAACAAGACTGAGGCATCTCGGTGACTGACTGAAATAATACCTGTAATAACAGCATCCGAAGCAACAGCATCTAAATGGCCCTGAAGAGCATAGAAATGAGCTTGACCACCTGATCGGCCTCCCCCTCGAGGGCGACCCCTAGATGCCTGACCCTCACCCCTATATGGTGGGGCAGGTGCTGAAGAAGATGGACTAGAAGATGAGGGTTGACCCCTCTACTGAGACTGACTACTGCGGCGCCGAGGATACTGCCTCTACAAATGCCCAAACTTCCCGCAATCATCACAACTCCCAGGTGCTGGGGAATGGGACTGAAGGGAACCCCGCGCATCAGAATGACTGGCTGACACACTTGATCTGGAGGAACCCTGAACAGACGGGGCACGAGACAAACTCTGCGCTGGAAGTGCACTAAGAGATGGTTGACTCTGCTAAGAGCCCTGATAACCCCGACCAGAAGATGGACCACGGTACTCTGAACGAGCTGGCTAAGGAGGGCTGAAAGATCGACCTCTGCTCTGCTAACCCTCGCCTCTAGACTGAGCACCATTGAAGCTACCTGACCCTCGAGAACTCTTGGCCTCCTTCTCCTCGCGCTCCCGACGACGATCTGTCTCAATGTCACGAGCAATGTCCACTGCATCCTCAAAAGTATGACTCAGGACCCTCTCTCGGGTCATCAAAATACGGATGGGATAAATAAGTCCTTCCACAAATCGCCTGATCCTCTCCTGATCAGTCGGAACCATCCATGGAGCATAACGAGTTAACTCTGAGAATCTCACCTCACACTCCATCACAGACATATCTCCCTACCGAAGCCACTCAAACTGCCTACGTAGCTCCTCTCTCTGCGACCATGGTATCCACTTCTCCAGAAAAATGGTGGAGAACTCCTGCCATGCCAATGGTGTTGCACCTACCGGCCTACGCCGCTCATATGCCACCCACTAAGTAAAAGCTTCTCCTGTGAATTGAAAGGCAGTGAATGATACCCCGCTCGACTCTAAGATCCCTGCTGTCTGAAGCATACGTCGACACTTGTCGAGAAAACCCTAGGCATCCTCGCCCGGAATACCACTGAATACCGGAGGTGAAAGCCTGTTGAACCTCTCCAAATGACGCTGCTCATCGTCTGGCATCACTGGAATACCATCACCCTGAACCGGGGCAACCGGCTGAACTGGAGCCACTGGCTGGACTGGGGCAACTGGCTGGACTGGGGCCACTGGCTGGACTGGTGGGGCCTCTAGTGTCTGTAAACCCTGCACTACCTGCTCAGGAGTGCGAGCTGCGGGGGTCTGATGACCACCCCCGGTCTGAGATGTAGATATGGCAGTAGTGGCCGAGACTTCCTGAGCTAGGCTAGTGCAAACTGATAAGATCTGAGCTAGGGCCTCCTCAAGAACCGGAATCACAATAGGTACTGCTGGTGCCTGAGCAGGTGCTGCTGGAGCATCTCCAGCTGGAGGCTGGTCCTGAATAGGAGCAACTGGTAGGTCAACTGGTGCTACCCCTACTGCTCTACCTCGACCACGACCACGCCCACGGCCTCTAGCAGGTGGCAATGGCGGTCGTCCGCCACGTCCGGTAGCACGAGTTCTCGCCATCTGCGAGAGAATAGAATACAAAAGTTTGGGTCTCCGATCAATAAAGTTGCCCGACAAGAATTTCAAAACTTGAAGTTTTCCTAAAGGTTCTGCAGCCTCTCGAGGATAAATACAGACGTCTCCGTACCGATCCGCGAGACTCTACTAAACCGGCTGATGATTCGCGAGAGCAAGTAACCCAGGTTCTGATACCAACTTGTCACGACCCAAACCCGGTCGTGATGGAGCCCTGCACACGACTAGGAAAGCCCGACCATTTACCATATATTCAACCCAATTGACAACCCATATTTGATAAGTGAAACTGCAAACATTAAGCCATTTAAGGAAAATATGAAAATACCAATAAGAATACCGATATTTAGCAAAAACTCAATATATAGCCCAACCCTGGACTCGGTGCCACGAATATGAGCCTCTACAAAATACAATAATATCGTACTACATAAACTGTCTAAATGTCTGATAGTGCGGAATATAAAAGACAAGGATAAGAGGAAAAGTCAACGACTGCGAACGCCATGCAGCTACCTCAACTCTCCCGAGTAAGCAAGCCTGCTGATCACTGAATGTCTACTCAGCCTGTGAAGAAGGAGCTAGATCTGCATACATGGTGCAGGGAGTAAAGTGAGTACTTCCAACTCAGTGGTAATAAAAGTAAATAACACTGAAAGTATAAAATCCCAAAAGGGCACAGATAATGCTATCTCAAGCAGTAAAACCAAATAAACAGTAGAAATCCATGAAACATAGCAAGACATTCTCTTGAAAGAAATCAAATAAACAAGAATACACAAGTAAGGTCAGCCATTGTTACCTGACCAAAGAGTATTTCAGTGTCATTGTTACCACTAGTCAGTCATTGTTACCTGATTGGTCAGTGATTGTTACCTGACCGAAACACGTATGACAGTGTCATTGTTACCACTGCCCATTTGAAAGGGGTACCCCGAGCTCACTGTGGGTATGCAGACTCCAGAGGGGCTCCTACAGCCCAAGCGCTATCAATAAGGCCTGAAAGCCTGAATAGTATCAACACGAGGCCTGAAAGCCTGCTCACAATACACTCGAGGCCTGAAAGCCTCCTCACAGAACACTCGAGGCCTGAATGCCTCCACACATCACTCTTCATGCCCTCACATATGGACCTCGGCCTCAATCAGTCCAAAAATAGTCAAAAAGCCTCTCGGGCATTAGTAAAACACTAATACTCAGCTCAACAATAGTTCGAATATCAGTTAAAACTCCAAGTTGAGTAAAATATAGCTAAGTTCATGAAACAGTGTAAATCACATGGACTGAGTTCAATTAATATTTCAAATAGTGAGGGAAGCAGTGATGATAGTTCATAAAGAGTTCAAACAATTGACAATAAGCCCCAACTATGGCTATGAGCCCAAGTCATAATGATAACAACAAATCATTTACAATTACGTGATAAAAATCAACAATCGGGATTGACCAAGTCACGATCCCCAACGGTGCTCTACCCCATGCTCAGGTCCAGCGTGCAAGTCACGTCAACACAACACTAAGATGTGCAAATTCGGGGTTTTAAACCCTCAGAATATCATTTACAAGTATTACTCACCTCTAGCTGGCCGATAATCTAGCTCGCCAATCCTTTCCCTCTCGTATCTACCTCCTCGCGTGTAGAATCTGATAAAAACCATAAGGGATACGTAAAAACATGCTAATGGAACATAACCCAATCGAAAGAACTCGAAAAATACCCAAAAATAAGAAGTTGGCAAAACCCGAGCCCCGGGGCCACTTCTCAAAAAATTATGAAATTCACCTTTCCGGAATCCCCGTCTCACAACAAGTCCGTACATATAAAATACACAACAATCGGATTCCATTTGACCCCTCAAATCGTCACTTTAGACTCTCTTAGGCTTCAAGCCATAACCTCCAATTTTACCCTTTGATTCCTCCAATTTTCAATGTTTTAATCCTTTTTTTATACCATAACAACATTATTTGAGGTTACAAGTTCATACCTGATGGAATCTCCTTCGAAATCTCTTCAAATCGCCCAAAATCTCCTCTTACCGAAGTCCCAAAATGTTTTCTTACTTCTGAAATTCGAAGACACTGTTCCATTAAACCCTCAAGCGATTTTCGCTTCTGCGGTCCCGCTACCGCTTTTGCGGGACCGCTTCTACAGTTTCACTTAAACCCACTACGACCGCTTCTGCGGTCTACTTGACCGCTTCTGCGGTATCATCAAAAAAATCCCAGGACCGCTTCTTCGGTGTCCGCTTCTGCGGAAACTCTTCCATTTTTGCGGAAATACCAGCCCTCCTCCGGGACCGCTTTTGTGACCAATTAGCCGCATCTGCGGAACCTCTCCTGCGGTCCTTTTTCCGCAGATGCGGAAATACCAGAAGCTTCAATTACAGGCCTGTTGCAAAACTTCCAAATTCCCGATTAATCATCCGACATCACCCCGAGGCCCCCGAAACCTCAACCAAAAGCACCAACACATCAAACAATCTTATACAATCTAGTTTCAATCCTCAAAACATGTCAAACATCTCTAAAACCAATAAATTACATTGGATTCAAGCCTAGTTTTAATCAAAACTTCTGAAATGCACATTCAGCCAAAAACCCGACCAAACAACGTCCGAATGAACTGAAAATTTGCAGACATATCCAAAATCACCTAACGAAGCTACTGCAACTCTAGGAATTCCATTTCGACCCTCGGATCAAAATCTCAAATACCAACCGAAATTCGCCAAATTTCCAACTTCGCCAATTCAAGCCTAATTCTACACCGGACCTCCAAATTCGATTTCGATCGCACTCTTAAGTCACAAATCATCCCCCGAAGCTAACCGAACCACCGAAATTCACATCCGAGCCCTCCAACCACATTGTCAACTTCCGGTTGACTTTTCTACAACAACCTTCCTTCTAAGAGGCTAATTGCCTCATTTTCACCCAAAACCAACCCAACTCTATCCGATCAACTCTAATACCGATATTGAAACATGAAGAAATACAATAAGGGGGAAACGGGGCAGTAACTCACGTGACAATGGGCCGGGTCGTCACAAAGATCTTACTTATTTATTGACTAACCAATTTCTTTGTTACCCTTGACACAGAGAATATCTCTGATCCATTCACCAAACACCCTTGATCTTGTTTCATTGTTCATGAATTGATATGTACCAAACCTTTCGTGTTTTACTGAAAATACCTTTGATCCATTCACCTAACACCCTCCATCTGTTGCATTGTTCCTGAATTGATACATACCAAACCTTTGTATTTCACACATATCCCAAAGCACATCAATTGTGACCCACTCAAGATGTATGTTGTTCTTTCTTGACTTAAACCCCTGGTCCGGTCCTTGAGGTCTACAGCTCCCCCATTTTCCATGATAACTTTGACTTTTGCTTGGAAGGTCTTGCTCGTCACTGGTTTAACACCCTTTTATCAATCTTATCACATGAAATACCTTTGATCTGTTTGCCCTAATCCTTCACTTGTTGCATCGTTCATGAATTGACATATACCAAGCATTTGTATTTCACAAGGATCCCAAAGCATGTTGATTGTTGCCAACTCAGTGTGCCTACTGTTCTTTCCTGACTTGATGCTCAAATGTGTTCATCAGATCCCGTTTTGTTCAATTGGAAAGCTTGGTGGCAGATTTTGAAGTCATTTCTCACTCGTTATGACCAAAAAGACTCAAGAGGAGGAAGTAAACAAGACAAAAGGAACATAGTAGAAGGATAATGGAAAGAGATGATTCCTAACAAGAAAACTACAAACTAGAAACCTATCGGATGTGGATACCGACTCTAATGACCTTGACATGTACCTGTAGCGTTTTATGTTAAGCAATTCTGATGTTTAGCTCTTGTTGTACCTTTTCTCCATGAAACTGGGCTTCAATGCTCTGCTTAACCGATCTGATTCACAATCCCTATTCGACTTGTAGTGCCCGAAGGGTTTTCACCATTAAGCCTCTCTCATTTTGGTCTTTCTCTCATCTCACCATCGCCTTATGGTGCCCGTGAAGGTTTTCACCAATAAGAATCTCTCATTTTTTATTTCTCTCAGCTTTCATCGCCTTGTGGTATCCCGTGAGGGTTTTCATCAACAAGAATCTCTCATTCTTCCTTTCCCTGGTTTGGACCGGAGTGTTGCCCCTGATATGATTCACCTCTACTCGCTCGAATTGACATCTCTCGAAGACTGATCGGAAGGTCTATCTTTGGACCATAATGTGGCTTTATGATAGGGTTAGAAATAAAGGGTATCAAAGCCTCAAAACAATTCAACTGGGTTCGAAATTACAACTTTCGGAATCTAATCTCTTGCAACAACCACAACTTCTGCCCCAGTTTCTTTCTTGGGGATTTTTGAATTTTTATTTGGTGTGACTGAACCTCAGAGAGAGGCTTCCTACGTATCCTTTCGAAATCAAGTCAAACGTAGTTCATGAAACCACTTTTGTTGTTGCTCTTTTTTTTTCCTTTTCTTTTTTTTTCTTTTCTTTTCTTCTTCCTTTTCTTCTCTCTCTTTTCATTGCTTTCTTTCTTTTTCCTTTACTTATCTTTTACGCTTGTGTTTCTAATCATTCTGAAAGAGGGGTATGAAATAAAATAAATAAGACTCAAAGAGGGTAACAAAGGATAGAATGTTTAGATAGCAGAACAAAATACTTTCGTCATTCCAATATTCAAAATATGCCAGGTACAAATAACACAATTAAACAAACCACAGAAAATATTCGCAACATCTTTTGATTGTACTAGACCCGGTAACCATATCCACACATTCGCTTTCTATATCTATTGAATAGAAAGCACCATTTGACAACACTCTCACTCTCTTTATTACGAACGGCCCCAGACAATTTGGCAACTTGCCTTTAGGGCTTCTTTATGTTCTATATGCCCCAATTTTACATGGTTCGGGCTTCAAATGATCTCAAAGTGCCTTTACTTATTTCCCTCAAATGTCCCTACATCTTCAACATTATTTCATTGCCCCATGACTAAACTGTCTTTTAAAACCAGGCTGAGAATTATGTGTGCATGTCATGTCAGTAGAACCAGCCTGAAAAATTGTAGAAAGAAAAGAGAACTAAACAAAAGAAAATGGCTAGAAATAACACAAAACAAGAAATTGCATCAGACAGGCGATGAAACGGTTCGAACAACAAGACAAGCAAACTAGACTAGGGTTACAACCCTGGAACAAACCTAGACAACACTAAACGAGTTACTAAGACTAAACAAAACAGGCAAAATGAAAGGATAGAAGGGTTTGAGTCACAAGACAATATCCGGATTACCACCCTGAAATAACCCGGACAACAGAAACGACAACAAAATAAACAACCAAAACTACAATCCGGCTGACCAAGAAATGGAGCGCCTTCCCAATTACCAAGCACGGCATCTTAGCCACTGAGTTTCGTATCAATATTACCAAGACCATTATCAACTTTAATCAACAAGTTCCCAAGAGGATTCAAATGCTCCCTGCCACTGTCATGGACCATAATTACCCCTTCTTGAATCATTCTCTCTATTTCCCTTTTCATAGAGCGACAATCTTCAATACTATCCCCCTGGACATTAGAGTTGTACATGCATCGCACAGTGGGATCAAAACCTTTTGCATATCAGTCTAGAGTATATCCGAGGAGCGGCTCAATCAGGCCAGAATGCTTTAACTTTTCAAACAAACTTGTGTAGGATTCTCCGATGGGCGTGAAATCACCTTTCTGCCTTTGTTTCCCCCATCTGAGCCCAAACTCCCTAAAGCTTTCTTCCGGTTTTTTTTTCATTTTAAATCGGGAGGAGCGGTCTAGGATAACGCCTGATTTGTATTGAAAGTGCCGCACAAAATCTTGGGCCAGGTCGCCCAATGTATGCCACTTACCAACATCTTGATGAGTATGCCAGTTCAATGCTACCCCAGTCAGGCTTTCACTGAAATATGGCATCATCAAGTCATTTTTCTCTCCAACAATTCTCATTTTACTGCAATAGACCCTCAGGTGGGCTACCGAATCTCCACACCCATCATACAAGTTAAATTTTGGCACTCTGAACCCCATGGGCAAGCGGTGCTTTTGGGCCCTGGTATCAACCAACCCGATTTTGTTGTTGTTTGCCATTGACTTTTGACTTTGTTTTGTAGAAAGAAATTACCACTTTAAAGCCGCAAACCAACCATCTTTCTGCTAGGAACAAAACAAAATGAAACCATCACGTTAGCGTTAGGGCATTTAATAGCAAAAATCTCATATTGCATGCAATGCACCTAGTCACAATTATCGGTTCTTACATGACTTCGAGGGTATGAAGGTCATATGGCGTCATCCCAATTTGTTCTTTTCAATCCTCTCCTTCCTTTGCTTTTCTAGCACTTCTTGGCTCACTCATTTTTTTCCCTCTTTTTTAATCGCTCTTTTCTTCCTTCTCGTTTCTCACATCCCACAATTCTACCTCTTTTTTTCCTTTTCTTTTTCTTTCTTTTTTTCCATTTTTTTCTTTTCTTTTTTTCTTTCAATAAAATAAAAAAATGATTCGATCGAACCCTATGTAGGTTGCCTACGTATCATGACCCCGCATGAATCAGATCTTTGCGTAGTTCTGGAAGAACATGAATAAAGTAAACAAACTAACATTCTTTTTTCTTTTTTTACTTTAATGACTACTATGATGAGAAAAGAGAAATGAAAAAAGCAAAATTTTTTTTTTAATTTTCTAGACTTAATGTTCTATGACCTATTCTAAACTCAAGCTTAACGGATATTTTTTCACTTTTTGAAACAAAGACTCTATGAGTAATTATTAAGGAAAAATCCTACAAGAGAAGAATATTTTTGATTCTCTTTTCTGAAATGAAGTCCAAACAATAAACCAAAGAAAAACATTTCAAATTTTCATTTAATATCCTGACCCATGATTTCAAAACAAGCAATGGAAAAGATAAAACAAAATATTTTTGGATCTTAATTTTGATTGCCTAAAAAAAAATTCTAATGATAAACAAATATAAAAGATTTTATATTGTTTTTCTATTTTTTTTTTGAATTTCCATTTTTATCCATTTGCCCTCAACTATCATTGGTCCGCCAAATGACCCTTTTACCCTTGGATAAATGCAACTTGTAGCCCATAGGATGCATCAAGATGGTCTGTTATTTTGGGTATGCCTGTCATAGACGGACCCAACCCATGTGTTGAGTCCCCTAAGTCAATATGCATATGATGCAGATAAGCATTCCTACTAGGGATCCGGCATGAGGCTGAGTTATTCTAGGTTCAAAACCTGGGTATATGTTCTAGATTGTGTACCCAAGCGAACAACTTGAGTCGAGGAGGGGGCTACTTAGAGGAAACCAATCCAGCTTAGTAACTTGTCCCACCTCTTTCTTACTTTAAGGTATGAAACTAACTGAATAGGGAGTCTCGACCAGTGAGCACATCCCCGGATGTGAGAAGAGAGAGGTTTCATAATAGTTTTATATATATAATTCAAATAATATCAAAGCGGTACAAAACAACATTTTTCACATTAGTCCCAAACATGTAATAAAATTAGATAATAAACAAATCCAAATACAACAATTATTCCAAGCTCGAATTCTCGAACCCTGAACCGAAGTTCTGGGTTCTTTTCCCCAGCAGAGTAGCCAGAGCTGTCACACCTCCTTTTTCACTACTACACCCCGTGGAAGGGTATAATAAAGGGAATTACTTCCAACTTGAAGTGACAATCGAAATGGGATTTATTTACAAGTTTCAGAGTCGCCACTTGGGAGATTTATGGTGTCCCAAGTCACCGGTTGAATCCCGAATCGAGGAAAAGAATGACTCTATTTAACAGTCCGCGAATCAGAAATTCGAGTAAGGAATTCTCATGAACGTGCCTAACCAAATACGCAACATTGATTCACAAATCTCATCTCAAAAAATAAACAAACATGATTAAATCAAAGGCTAACATCATTCTTATCTACACCTTCAACACAAATAACCGAGCATCGTAAATAGACTGAAGTAGCACATGTATATGAAATATTTGAAACTCAAACCTCAAACCGGAAACAGAGAACAATGATCTCAAATCGAACCTCGACGGATTGAAAGACCGACCGAACCTCACTAGAAATTTGAACCGGAATCAACCTCGGCTCAGTCCAGCTCTATCTCAACGGCAAAATTAGACCCAAATGAGGAACAGTAACCTTCTCGTCGGTAGACTCGAACTTCAAATGTAAATCTAAACTAGGATACTAGATAGGAAAAGTCAAGTCAGAATCCAAACCAACTCTTTCCCTCGATTTCGTTCACTCTCCATCACCCTCTATTTTTTTTCCAGCTCGTTTCCTGTTCTACATCCGTGTGAGCATGTGCATGAAGCAGATGGTTGCTCAAAGGTGTTGTTTTTGTGAGGGTAACATTAGGTTGAAGCTTTCGCTAGAAATCTGGTGATGAAGACGACCTGTTGGTGCATGTGTGTGTGTGTCCGGCGTTAGGCTGTTGTAACGGCGATGGGGAGGGGCTGCTGAGGGGTGTGCAGCATTGAAAATTCAGGTTCTTTGGTTAGAGAAGAAGAAGAAGCAGCCCATGAAGGGGGCTGCTCTGTCTATGTCTCTGCGGCGCTCCTCTATCCGTATCCCCTCTTCAGAAATTGTTCTAGGTTTATTAAAGGGAGATGGGTTTTTGGGTATTGGGTCGGGTCGGGAAAATATTTGGGCTTCTCAAATGTTTAGCCCAATTTGAATTTAAGATAAAGCCTTTTCAATTCCCAATTCTTTTTGTTGTTCTTTTCTTTCATTAATTAATTAAAAACCTAAACTAAATTCCTAAATCAATTCAAATTGTAAAATTAAGCTAATTATCTGACTATGTAAAAATGATCATTTTTTGTGATTTTTTTATTAATAACACAATTAACTCAATGTAATTAATTCCTACATGCAAATTGAACCTAAGGTGGAATGTAATTCAAATGTGCCACTTTTTATGGGTTTTCTATGATGTTAAAAATGTTTAAAATGTATGAAATGCAAATAAATAAAGAAAAATACCTAAAAATCAATAAAAATTATTTTGGTCTACTTTTAGGAGTTATTTTCACGTAGGGCAAAAATTACGTGCTCACAGCGATATCATCAACTATCAACATCAAAATCCGTCCTTATTCCACCATTTTAACTTATTACCTTTCGACTTTCGTTGTGGCGTGCAACCCGTTTCCCAAACAATTTCAATCAACAATAGCAATTTAACAACCAAGATTTAAATAAGTTTTTCATCAAGAGAAGAAATGTACGAGAAATGGAGAATAACATGACAATCAAAGAATCACGAACAACTCAGATGTCTCAACTTTACCAACTTGACAGTATCTACCAATTAACAACTCAAACAAATGAAACTACATTATTGAAGGCAAGAAATGATAAGAAACCATAAGTCAAGCAAGGCAGAAGACGGCTTAAATATGCAAGAAAGCAAATAGAGACAAGTAGCGAACAAGCTAGAAATTTTGGAAGGAATGGGCAATTTAATAAAAAGAATACTAAATGTCAAGTAACAAACATGGAATGGAAGTCAAATAAGCATGTAGAAATTAAGGCATGCAACAAGATATACTATGAAGCAACAAAGACGAGGGAACAAGTAATGTAGCAGCGCAGATACACTCGTCACCTCTCATATATGTCGTTTCACACATAGTTCATAGAAAATTTAGTTCAAGGGTTCCTAATTCCCTCAAATAAAGGTTAGACTCAATACTTACCTCACTCAGCAACTCAAGCATTCAATCAACCACGACCTTGCCTTTGGAACAAGCCTCCAAACCAATCAAATCTAGCAAACTATTGACCAAACGAATCAAAATAAGCTTTAGAAACTACCCACAAATAAAAGAGGTTCAATTTAGATAATTTTTAAAAACGTCAACCCCAAATTCGCTTGGTCAATGTTGCGACCAAAACACACGCAAGTATACACGGTCATCAAGTAATAAAGTGACTAAAAGTCGGATGTCGATCCCACGAGGACTTGTGATTAACTATTAACTAAATTAGACTATCCTAATTACAAAAATTAAACCTCAAAGTATTTGATTCTAAACTAATTAAATAAAGAAATATAAATAATAAACTTTTAACAGAGAGAAGAGCAGATTTTTACGATATCACTGTAATGAAAACGATATAGGGTTATGGGATATCTAACATTCCTATTGTATTTTTCAATTGAATTGACTAACTAATTTATCTAGTTTATTGGTTGACAGGGTTAATATTGCTTATAAGAATCTGTCGAGTTCTTACTCGCCTATTCAAGCTAACCTAACGCCTATATGTCTATGGAATTAGAATCAACAAGAACGCAATTATAATTCATGTAAATCAACCAAGCAAGGCAATTAGGTATATATCTATCCTAACCGCGAATTCGTTCCCGATGCCCAGGTTCAAAAACTTGCTCTACTCAATCCTATATGAAATCTATAATTCCCACTTTCGAGTTCAACTCTAGATTAGTAGATAGTATCCAATTGGTAATCAAGAAATCAAATAATTAAGTGTAGGATTAAATAAATAAACCAATATGATAAACTAAGAAATCAAAATCAATATCCGAATAACAATAGTCATGAAACAACTACAACCATAGAACGTGAAGGTTAGTCCACATAGACTTGGTAGAAAAATAACAAATCATACAAAAAAACATAAAAAGACTAAGTTGGTGGAAGAAAAGATGAAACCTGGCCTCCACGCGGCTCTGTCCTTGTGCTTTCCTCTCAAAAACGTCCTCCTTAGGTCTAATTTGTGTCCAAAATATGTCCCCTCTGCTTCAAAATAGGTTTAGGACCCCTTTTATACAAGTTGGAATAGTGTAGGGCTGAAATAACCTTTTCCCTGATGAAATAAGACTTCTTTTTGATGTCTGGAGCGGTACGGCCGCGGCCAAAACGCGGTAGGACCGCGACCAGACAAGCTCTCTGATTTTATGCCGCGTCAGTTCCGCGGTCCCGATTTCGATCGCGTTTTTCACCCTATTCCATTTAGAATTTGTGAAAATGTAAAACATGAAAATTTTTTCCCTTTGATTTAGATTTCCAAACATATATTGAGCCCAAATGGAGTTCTGAAAAAGCAGTTATATCTATTTTACTAGATAGTGTACAATATGCCTTCTCGGGTCTTCGTTCGTACTTAATTATCAAATTTGACCCCCGAACACGATCCCGGCTTAATTCCTTGGGCTTTTACTCAGACCTTAAAGCTCCAAATCACTTGACTTCATTCCATAACATTTATGTAGCTCGAAATCACTACTACAAGGCATAAAACACACCATTAGTGCAAAACACTAGCGATTAAAGCGCAAACTCAATTGAAGTGCAGTAAATTAGAGAGTAATAATCGACTAAAATATGCAATTATAGCCTATCATAAATACCCCACACTTATATCATTGCACGTCCTCGAGCAATCAAACTACACTTTTTTTTATAGACACGATCTTTTTAAACAATTCTCCTAACTCATCACACCAAGAGTATTTAAAATAGACTAAGCACAAAAGCATAACATCTTCACCTCAAGTGTTGACTCACAAGTACCACACATTATTCACAACTTACCTACTTACTCTAACATAGAGGTCATTGACATTATCTTTCCTTCATGAATCAAGTGCCCTCACAACACAAGAGAGTAGTTCCACACATTAAAATTTAAGAACACTTAGGAACTCAAGATAGAAAGAATTCACTCACTCTCAGAAATAACATTCATATGCCACAAAAGATGAACCATAAGCTTGCACGTAGTGTACTACTCCACTAATCAAGCTCATTCAATCTAGGATCAATTAAGACTTTATTTGATTGTAATGTAGGCTACAGGACGGGTAGGATACATTTAGATATAAGAGTGACTCCACCTCCTTAAGCACTTTAATACATATATTTTAACATTCAAATCCCATACTAATGTCAAACCAAACTCCACCTTCGCATCAATGTATATTACCCCATACTTCTTTAAGTACACTTATATATATATATATATATATATTTTAATTCAAGTGGCTCTTCCTTTTTCAAAACAGTGCACCTTTCTCCTTATTCAATTAGTTCAACTCAAAAGCCAAACCAACCACCCCCACACTTTAACTTTTACAAAGTTCATAACAATTCAAGTGCTCATGAGAGGTGAAAAGGTTCAAATAGATGATTAGTTCAAAAAACTGGGTAAGGCTTGTAATGTGGTTGCCAAAGAAAAAGGATTATAGGCTCAAAGAGGTTAACTACGATACATAATAATTAGGCGGGTAACATATACATATCTGGCTCAACAAAGAAACACCTATATCATTTCCAAGACTAAACAAAACTATTATTTCGCTTTGCAAACACACGAAGCAAGTTCTAGACATCAAATGCAATGCACTAAATAACGCAAAACCTTACACACACGTGGCACCTTACTCACTCAGTATTGGATTCATAGACACTCTAGTCAAAGCAGTTAAGCAAAGTTAAGATAATACAATTTAAGGTACTTCTACAAGAGTAAAAAACTGAGCCTAAGCATCACAACCAAAGTACTTACTATTCTCCCGGCATAACCAAGTCAAGAGATATTGCTTCAATTCAAAGCAAAACACTATGGGTCCTACTCCCAAAAAAAACTAACTACACCCGGTTCAAACAAAACCCTTGGAAAAGAATCGTGGCCCAAAGAAAAACCAAGGGGGAATTTGGACACTACCTACAAAGAAAATCTTTTTATACTTTTTCTTTAGACTTAATTCCCTCAAGAGAACTGTCTAGGAGATCCATCGTCGAGAAAAGTCCGATTTTTCTTCTTTATTTTTTTTTGACAAAAATTACTACACTAAAAACGAGTAATACAACTAAGATAAGATAGCACATAATCTCACCCAAACATTCTCCTCACCCCATACTTAAAATTGTGCAAAGTCCTCAATGCACACTAAAAATAACTAGAGGCTAAAAGAGACTCCCTGATTGGCCAAAGGCCGAAGCATTAACAACTCACCGGATACTCAGACTTCTCCCAGGTACGATCCTTTCTGCGGTCACCCCACACTTATTTCAACCACATAGCTCACTTTTTCATACTTCTAGTGGCTTTTCTTCTATGCTCAAAATCCTACAAAAGAAAAATGCTACAAAGATAGAAAAAACAAATAAAAAATAAATAAAAATAAAAGAAAGCAGTAAAGTTGGGTCGCCTCCCAACAAGCGCCTAATTTAAAGTCGCGACACGACGTGAACCACTTTTTTCCTCTACCTCGAACTTATGAATTGAGCCCCCAATTTGGCTTCAAGCTTTTTGCTATGCTCTAGGGGTGGTGAGACAAATTTAACAGGGCCAAGCAACCAATATCGTGTTCTACACTTTTTGGCTTTCAAATGAGGTATGCAATTATGTCTCTCTGGCATGATAAATTCCAGAATATAAGCACCCAAGTCCTCGTACATTAGCTCCACCAAAGGCTCAAATGACTTGATTTCCATGTCATCATCCAAACACAATGTTGAAAAATGTATGGAATGAGGAGCAGTACGCCCTAACTCTAGAATTGTATCACTAGTTACATCCTCATATGTACACACACTAGAGTCTTCAAATATAACATTATCTACTTCCTCACATGAATCTATAGTGCTTTCCTCAACATGGACATCATTAATAAAAGTACGCTCGAATGATTGACTCTCCAATTTTAGCTCCTCGAATTGGCGTATAAGCTCCTTTTCAATTTCACACAACTCAAAACTATTTTGTTGGGCGTTAGATTTATCAACCTTTGCAATCAATTGAGCTCCCATGTCGTGAATAGCAATGCCAAAATTTTTTTATCTCTTGTGCTATTTTAGCCCAGCCAAATTTGACTCAAAATCTCCTCTTTATCAAAATTTTCCTCTTGCTGGTACTCACTATTTTCATTCAATTCTTCTATATTGACCTTCATTTTTGTGATTGTTGCCTTCATTCTTTTCATATCTTTTTTGAGTTCATCGTGTTGCTCTACTACTTGCCTCAAAATATCCCTAATATATATATCAGGCTCTATATCTTGTACTTCATTACCCCTATCAAACTCACGAACATCAATAGAAAGATCATAATAAGGGCTCAGAGAATGATGAAAAGAATTAGGACAACCATCCTAGTGGCCATCTTGTTCACCACATATATTACAAATATTCCACTCAAAGGATTGAGATTGTGCGCACAACTCGCTCCCGGGAACATTCTGGCAATTTTTCCACCAGTGCGGTCCTCCACAATATGGACAAGGATCATTAAAATTAGAATAACTATCATTCGAATAACTTTCATTCCAATATGCCATGTTAAGATAAATAAAAAAATATTAACTAAACTCAAAACAAAAAAAAAATGAATAAAGAAAAAAATAAATTCAATGTCTAATCTAGAAGAATAGTTAATTTCTAAGTCCCCGGCAACGGCGCCAAAAACTTGTTGCGACCAAAACACATGCAAGTATACACGGTCGTCAAGTAATAAAGCGATTAAAAGTCGGATGTCGATCCCACGAGGACTTGTGATTAACTATTAACCGAATTAGACTATCCTAATTACAAGAATTACCTAGAAGTATTTGATTCTAAACTAATTAAATAAAGAAATATAAATAATTAACTTTTAACAAAGAGAAGAGCAAATTTTTATTATATCAATGCAATTAAAACGATCTAGATCTATGGGATATCTAACATTCCTATTGTGTTCTTCAATTAAATTGACTAACTAATTTATTTAGTTTATTGGTTGACAGAGTTAATATTGCTTATAAGAATTTGTCGAGTTCTTACTCGCCTGTTCAAGCTAACCTAATGCCTATATGTCTAAGGAATTAGAATCAACAAGAATGCATTTATAATTCCTGTAAATCAACCAAGCAAGGTAATTAGGTATATGTCTACCCTAACCGCGAAGTCGTTCCCCGATGCCCAGGTTCAAGAACTTGCTCTACTCAATCCAATATGCAATCTAGAATTACCACTTTCGAGTTCAACTCTAGATTCGTAGATAGTATTCAATTGGTGATCAAGCAATCAAATAATTAAGTGCATGATTGAATATATAAACCAATATGTTAAACTAAGAAATAAAAATCAATATCCGAATAAAAATAGTCATGAAATAACCACAACCCTAGAACGTGAAGTTTAGCTCTAAATAGACTTGGTAGAAAAACAACAAATCATACAAAAAAACATAAAAAGACTAAGTTAGTGTAAGAAAAGATGAAACTCGGCCTCCACGCGGCTCTGTGCTTGTATTTTCCTCTCAAAAATGTCCTCCTTAGGTCTAATTTGTGTCCAAAATATGTCCCCTCTGCTTCAAAATAGGTTTTGGACCCCTTTTGTACAAGTTGGAATAGTGTAGGGAAGAAATAACCTTGTCCCGAACAAAATATGACTTCTTTTTGACGGCTGGAGCGGCGGGCCGCGGCCAAAATGAGGTAGGACCGCGGCCAGACAAGCTCTCTGATTTTCTGTCGCGGTCAGTTACGCGATCGCAGTTTCGACCGTGTTTTTCATCCTGTTCTCTATGGAATTTGGAAAAATGTAAAACATGAAAGTTGTAGCCCTTTGAGTTATCTTTCCAATTAAATATTGTGGAATACAAATGGATTTATGAGAAAAACGTTATGTCTATTTTACTAGACAGTGCGCAATATGCCTCCTCGAGTCTTCGTTCATACTTAATTATCATATTTGACACCCGAACACGATCCTGACTTAGTTCCTTGGGATTTTACTAAGACTTCAAATCTCCAAATCACTTGAATTCATTCTATAACATTTATATTGTTCGAAATCACTCCTAGAAGGCATAAAATACATCTTTAGTGCAAAATACTAGCGATTAAAGCGCAAATTCAAGTAAAGTGCGGTAAATTAGAGTGTAATAATCGACTATAATACGTAATTATAGCCTATCATCAGTCAAAATTGAGATTGAGACCAAAATATAATTATCCATTCAGCCCCGAGCCCGGTTATGTGCTTTGTTACAAAATTCGTCCCCAATTTGAGGTCTAAACCATAATTTTATAAAAGTCTCCAATTCTACTAAAATCCCTAATTTCTACCATAGAAATCCAAAATTTGATATTGAAATCTCATAAAATGTAATGGGTAAATAAAACAATTTGATTAAATTCACTTACCAATGAATTTAGAAAGAGAGTCTCTTAGAAAACCGCCTCTCGGATGTTTAGGGTTGAGACATTGTGATAAATGTGTTAAATCCAATATGTTCGTTCTTTCACCCAGTTGTAGATGACAAAATCGCAAAAGCGAGAAAAGGGTAGCAAAAGCGAACATTGTCTAAAACTCACATAGGTCACAAATGCGAAATTTTGTTAGGAAATGCAAAACCCCATCCTTCACAAATGTGGACCAATCATTTGCAAATGCGAAGGTTACCCAGGAACACACTGAGTCGTAAATGCGGCTCTCTCTTTGCAAAAGCGGCAACTTCTCGTTCGCAAATGCGAACATTCTCCTCGCAAATGCGAGACTCCCCAATCTAACCCCTTGCTCGCAAATGCGAATACTTGTTCACAAAATCAAGGCTCGCAATTGCGAGCCTGACCTCGTAAATGCGAGATCTGCAGATCAAACCAGCAACAGACATGGCATCAGCTATCTCCAAAGTTAAGAATCAATCTGTTGCCAATTCGAATTTCACCCGAGTCCCTCGGGCTCCAAACCTAACATGCCCACAAGTGTAATAATATTACTTGAACTTGCTTCCTCAATTAAATAATCAAAATAACATCTACATCTACAAATAAATCCTTAAAATGAATGAACTTTCAAAGTGAATTAAGAATATTAGAATCACATTTATATGTCTGAATCATGTCAAATTAATTCCGAATTGAACAAAATTTTGCAGGCAAGTTTCAAATAGCATACGAAACTATTCCAAGTTTTAACAACAAAATATGAACCCGTTAGCTAAGAAGTCAACTTACGGTCAAACTAAATGATTTTTTAACTTTCAAAAATTCTAATTTTCGACAAAATGAGTCAAAACAAGATAGGGACTTTCAAATTCAATTCCGGACATACGTTCGAGTACCAAATCACGATACAGCTCCACCGGGACCGTCAAAATAATGACCCGGGTCCATTTATCCAAAATGTTGACCGTAGTCAACTCAAGTCATTTTAAAGACCAAAAATCACATTTTCTTACATTCTTCACATAAATGTTTTTTGGAAAAATACTCGTACTGCGCATGAAAATCAAGGGCTGCTAAACAGAGCTATTCGAGGTCTGGCAACATGGGAATACATACTAAATCTAAAAAATGACCTACCGGGTCATCATAATTCTATGAGGAGATGTAATTTGGAAAAAAATACCCAAGCCAAAATATGGAATTCCAGCATAATATGCTGGCTTATATAGCTCTTGCTTATAAAAATTGAGCATATTATGTTGGAATTCCAGCACATTACAAAATTTTAGCATATTATGCTGGGATCGCGTATATAAAAAATTTGAACACCAGTATATTATGCTGTAATCTTTATGAATTTTTAAGTGTAGTTTTAAGTTTTTTATTTTAAAAATATGGCTAAATTGCGATTACTTTTGAAACTGTGACTAATTTTTAATTAGTAGTTTTAAATTATGCTATATCACATTTTCCCCCAAAAAAATTTGCATCTGCAGTATTTTAACGTAATTTGAAAAAGACATTTAGACAAATATTTTTTTTTTCATTTGGAACTCTTTAACGACCCGGGAAGTCGTTTTGCGTATTTTAGGCCCCATTACCTAAATTATGCTTCCTCTATGCTAAATTGTGGTTTCGGAATGGGTCGGGGTGTTTGGTTTTGGTATCGGAGTGATATGGGACACATAGACCCTAAGTTGAAAGTTTAAGTTGTAAGAATTGACCATAGTTTGACTTTTATGTAGACGGCCCCATAATGGAGTTTTGATGATTCTAATAGATCCAAATGGTAATTTTAGATTTAGGAGCGCGACCAAATGTCGATTTAGAGGTTCGTAGGTCATTTCTCATAAATTGACGGAAGTTAGAAATGGAAGGTTTGGAAGTTTGACCGGGAGTTGACTTTATTTTAATCAAGGTCGGAATCCGATTTCGGAAGTTGAATTAGGTCCGTAGTATCATTTATGACTTGCGTGTAAAATTTAAAATCAATCGGAGTTATTTTGGTACAAATCGGCATTAGTTTTGGTAATTCAGAAGATATAAGTTCATAGGCTTGATATGATTTTTAATATGAAGTTATAACAAAATTTGGGTTGCGATTCATAGAATAAATGTTGTTTGATATGATTTTTGGCCTCGAGTAGGTCCTTATGCATTTTGGAATTAGTTGGTATATTATGATGGGGTTCCGAGGACCTCGAATGTGATTCGGATCGAATTTGGATCAATTTTTGGACTTATGCAATTTCTGAAATTTCTAGCTTCTAGTGTCATCGCATTGCGGAGGGAACATATATGCGAGTGGAGGAGCGCAGAAATGGAGATGGGAAGTCCAAGTCTGGGCTCACAGGTGCAAAAAATGTTCTGTAGAATCAGCTTCGCTTTTGCGATGGAGAAGAATGCAGGTGCAGCCAAAAGCAAAGGGGCAACGCATGAGCCGGATGTGCGTATGCACGGATGCGAACCTTTTTCTGTAGAAGCGTATTCCTTGGAATTAAGTGAAGTCTACAACTGCGATGGTTTTTCCGCAGGTGTGGAGTCACAGATGCAACAGTAAGGTCGCAAACGCGACTTAACAGGGCAAAAATGGCCAAGTCGGGGGTTCAATGTTCATTCTTCTATTTTTGCAATTTAGAGCTTGGCGTCTCGACCTACATTCCCCACCCTCGGTAGTCGTGATGGCGCCTACTTGTGAAAGCTAGGCAAGCCGAGTATTACAGATTTTATTACTCTTTTTCCTTAACCTTTTAACAACTACGATTTAACATACCATCAGTAGCAAGATAATAATAATAATAATAAACAAAAAAGCCGAAGACGAAATCTAATAGTTTAACTTAATACAAATACGATTCTATAGACATAATCCACCCAGAACTGGTGTCACAATCTCACGGACTATCTAAGAATACTACAAATAGCGTCTGAACAAAGAAAGATACATGTCTGTCTCTAAAATAAGTAAGAACATAATGAATTAGGATAGAAGGGGATGCCAAGGACTGTGGACATCTGCAGGACTACCTCGGGTCTCGGCTGCACTGAGGAAGAAACCTCTCTATGGTCCAAATAGAAATAGGTAAGAAAATAGATTGAGAATCAATCACAAAAGGTTTCCCTTTAATTAAGGGATTCTGATTTCAAACGGGCAAATTAAATAAGCAAAAAGGTCAACTAAACATTTTCCAAAGTAGTGCAAGAAGGGGTAAATACATAATAGTTATTTAAGGGAAGGGTTTTAAGAGTACATGGTTGTGCAAATTAAGAAAAGGAAACCAATTGACAGCCAAGCAATCATGAGTCGAAAATTTTGTATGAATGAACCAAGCCAAATAAAGGTAAAGAAAGGCTTTACTTAAGGAGAATCAACAACAACCAATTAATTCCCAAAAAAAAGATTCTCATTCGAACATAAGTTGGAAAATCTTTTTGAATAAATATTTTAACACACATAGAAAAGGGACTGTCATGCTAATTAGAAGAGTCTAGTATAGAAGAATTCAGAGTCATACATAAAAGGGTTCGAATTCATTAAATAGATCCAAAGCGAGTTTGGGAGAGTCTTGGGCTCAAATAGAATCCTAGTCCAAACACACAAGACCAAACTCGCCCAAAAACCCAAAATCCTAGGGTTTTCGATTTGAATCAGATGCAAAGAAGACAAAATGAGGAAACAGGAAAATACAGTAGAAAGTTCAAATTACACAGAGTAGGAAATTAATTCGAGACATAATGAGAGAAAAATAAACAGTAAAGGAAAACATGTTTAAGAAGGTTTTCTAGAGGAAACTTAAAAAGGAAAAAAAAATAAGAACACTTAATGAATGCGGTAGGAAAATATAGTAGGCGAGCATATCAAGTCATAGTGGAAGTCAAATAGCAGAAAATCATGAAGAGCATACAAACACATAGCGTAGAAATACAGTAAAAGAACATGTGTGGTAAAAGGAAAACATAGAACATAGTAGAGACAAACATACACAAAGAAAGGGAAAAGAAAAGTCAAAAAAACACTTAAGCATTTTCAGAAACCCTAAATCAGAAAGAAGTAACTTTGAAGGTAAATTTTTTTAGATCAACGGCTGTGATTAAAAGAAAGGCCTGGTCGTGTAATTTAAATGTGTTAGGGTTGGGTTGGACTGGTCCAGAATTGGGCCTGGAATTGGGTAAATTAAGGGGATTAATATGGCTATATTTGAAATGCAGATGGGCTATCTGTTAAATAGTCAATTTTCCCTTTTTAATTTAATTAAAATGATTAAAAATGATTTTAAAAAGCAAATTGAAAGCACTAAAATAATTAATAATATATAAATGTTAATCTAAAAATACTGAAAATAATTTTATAATTGTAAAATGCTATTAATCGTAATATAGGCTATAATTGCAATTTTATGCAATTTAGCTTTAAAATTGTCAAATAAATTTATTAAAATATGCTAAAATCACCTTAGTTATATTATGGTATAAATATGAGGATGGTAAGAAATTACTCACCAAATAATTGTTTTGGGAATAATTATTGGATTTTTGTACTGCTAAAACAAATAACAAAAAATAATTTTAAAAAGCTTTAAAAATTAGGAAAAAATGTCAAAATTCTTGGGCATACTTATATATGCATGTACATGCTATTTTGTGAATATTTTGAGTATAACAATAGGTAGGAAAAAATTAGGTATCAACAATCATGCTACCTTTTCATAACTGCCTGTGTTATTGAGGGTTATTGTCATCCCTCCTGTAATTGCCTAGTCTTAAGAGCAGCTAAGATCACCTTCCCTTAATAGAAATTATCGAATATTCTCGTAACTTCCCAACCTTAAACGGATTTTAGATGACCTATATCTTTGTTGACTTGCTTTTATTCGGGACTACTAGACTCGTGTTGTCTTCCTTGTACTGATTTGTTTATTTTGGGATCGTCACTACATGTTAGTTTCCCCTTTCGTTGAACTGTTCCCTTTATTCCTTTAATTTTTCTTACTGTGGCTATTCTTGTGAATTGGTTATACCAATTCCTTATAATTTGAAGTTTTGGAGTGGATTCACTCACTATATTTTGTATTACTATCACTGCTGTTGTTGTGCTGGTTGAGTTGGTGCACGAGGTCTCTACCGCGCGGTTTTTATTGTGTTGTGCACGAGGTCTCTACCGCGCGGTTTTTATTGTGTTTTGCACGAGGTCTCTGGCGTGCGATTATTGTTAAGGGGTTGTACGATATTTTTGTCGTGCTAGTGTTACTACTGATATATTGCACATGCTGCTTGACCATGCGGGATATGTATATATGCTTATATGTGGGTTGTGCATGTGGCGAGACAAGGTTGGAACATTATGATGCACGTGTGGCGAAATAAGGCGGGGCACTTATTATGATAATTATTTGTATACGTGGTAAGACAAGGTGGGCTATGTCTGAGATTGAATGTGAGGATTTGTGATGGCCTATAGGCATTCTTGTTGTTTAATATTGTGTTGTGGTATGCTTACCTGTATGAGCTTTATCTCATGGAAGTTGTGAGGAAACATCTTACATGTTGTCTGTTCTTTTCCTTACGCTTATTAGTTGGTAGGAATTATGTGAAAGCACTTGCACAAGCATACACGTAGTTGAACACTCGTATTAGATGTGAAATACTCCTGATTTTGCTGAGTATAGATGTACACCCTCGTTTACTTGTGATATATGTGAGAGTAGCTCTAGTTAGCTTGTGAGTTGTCAACTTGACCATGAGGTTGATGGGGGCACAGGATGCCAAGTGTTAGATTTTAGGTACTAGGACTCGTGAGCTGTATTTTGTCCGAGGTTCGGTACTTCATGGAAATTGTTGGATAAGACCTGATGTGAACACTGCCATGACCCTAACCCCGTACACGGTCGTGATGACGCCTCTCGTGAAGACAAGTCCAGCCAATTGAACCAAATCTCATTTTAAACAGTTAAATAACATAATGATAGTCTAAATATTGTTTAATAACACGAAATAGCGGAACTACGATTAAACAAATGCGGAAACCTACCCGACATAACCATAACCGGGTTGTCACAAGTCATGAGCAACCACAAATCCTGATGCAAGTCTACTAAGTACAGTATCTAATACAACTGTTTGAAGGATATAGAAATTAATAAGATAAGGAAGGCACAGGGGCTGCGGACACCAAGAGCTACCTTGTAGTCTCTGAAACACCGCCTGGACGGGAGAAATCAACACTCTGGAGCGGGATTAACAACGGCTGAATCTACACACACTGTGAAGGGAGTAATGTGAGTACTCCAACCCAGTGAGTAACAAATATATGATGAAGCACAAAATATTCTATAATGAAGCACAAAATATTCTATAATGAAGCAGTAAAAATCACTTAAAAATCGTAAATCAGTGAAGAATCAAATAAAATCCCTTTTTCAACAAGTAAAATAAGTAACTAACAAGTAGGTACAAATAGAAGTTCACCCTCGGGTACAGTATCAACAAATCTGCCCCTCGAGCAACAACTCAGAATAGTACCAGCACCTCGGGCTCAATCTCTCACCACAATGGGTACCCGAGCTCTCTAGAGGTGTATAGACTCCTGGAGGAGCCCCTTACGTCCCAAGCGCAATGTCAAGCCACCTCGTGGCATCAAGTTTAGGCCCTCGGCTTCATATCAGTCAAGCCACCCCGTGGCATACATATCTCAGGCCCCCGGCCTGATAAAAAATATCAACAAGCCACCTCGTGGCGTACATATCCCAAGCCCTAGGCCTCAAATTAGTATCAGTGTTTCCTCACAACTAGGCCCTCAGCCTTACTTAGTCAAAAATAGTCACAAGCCCCTCTGGCATTAGTAAAATAGTATTTCTCAGACCAAAATATCATTTACGTCTCTAAACTGAGTGAAAATGGCTGAGTAGTAAAACAGTGGAAACTAACATGACTAAGTTCAATTAATAAGTCAAAAGAGTGAGAAAATAGTAATAACAATACTTGAACGGTTCAAATAGCTGGCACGAAGCCCAAATATGTCAATATGCCCAAATCATGATGATAACAAAGAAGTTTCAGTCAAATACGTGGTAAAATCATCAATCGGGATGGACTAAATCTCAATCCCCAATAGTAAATGACCCCAAGCTCATCATTGAGTGTGTGCCTCACCTCAATATAGCAATACGATGTGCAAATCTGGGGTTTTAATCCCTCAGGACATCATTTACATTCATTACTCACCTCGAACCATTTAAATCTCTAGCTCGTGACCCCTTTTCCCCTCGAATCGGCCTCAATGCACGTCGAATCTATCCAAAATCAGAACGAATATGTCACAATATGTTAAGGGAATAAAGCCCAAGCAAAAACAATTGAAAAATACCGAAAATTCTTAAATTAGCAAAATCCGAGCCCCGGGCCCACTTCTCAAAACTCAAAAATTTTAACATCAATAGGTTCCTTATCTCTCCACGAGTTCATACATACCAAAATTTCTCAAATCCTACCCCAATTGGTCCTCCAAATCCCCAAATTAAATTTCAAAATCCCAAGCCCTAGTTTCTTACATATTTAGCTTACGTTCCATGATTTTCCAAGTAGATTTCACAATAGAAACGAGTTTTAGGTTCAAAAATCTTACCTCCAATCGACTGCCCTTGAATCCCTCTTTAATTTCCTTCAAAAATATCTCAAAAAGACCAACTATGGAGTAAATGAGCCCCAAAATCGCGGATGAAATAACTTAAAAACTTTCTGCCCAGTTCTGCCCTTTCCTTCATCGTGATCGCGAAGAACAAATCCTCAAGACCCCAAAGATACACTATGCGAATGCGACACATACCCTGCGAACGTGATGCTTCAGCTTCCCACACCTATGCGAACGCGAACTCACTTATGCGAACACGATGAACAAAAGCCACTGGGCCCCTCAGACCAAATTACTTTACGCGATCGCGAGTGCCCTCTCACGAATGCAATGCACTGAACCCCAGCCTTCCACGTTCGCGAAGCCTCTTACGTGAATTTGAAGGCTTAAATTGGCCTTCCTCAATTACTTCTACGCGATCGCGATACAACCAACGTGATCGCGAAGGTTTAAATCCCTGCAACAACTGAACTTCAAAATCTGCAACTTCTCAAACACCAAAATGGTCCGATTGACCACCCGAAAGTCACCCGAGGACCCCAGGACCTCAACCAAAAGCACCAACACATCCTAAAACCTTATTCAGACTTTTTCCAATCATCAAAACACCTTAAACAACATCAAATTACTCAAAACACATCGGATTCAAGCCTAAGTTTCTAAAATCTTCCGAAATACACTTTTGATAAAAAACCCAACCAAATCACATACAAATAACCTGAAATTTTTCACACACATCCAAAATGACATAAAAAAGATACAACAACTCTCAGAATTCCATTCTGACCCCCGGATAAAAATCTCACCTATCAACCGTAAATCACCAAAATATCAACTTTCGCCAATCCAAGCCTAATTCTACTCCGGACCTCCAAAACCCATTTCGATCACAATTATAAGTCACAAGTCACCTCCCAAAACTAACCAAACCACCGGAACTCACACCCATGCCCTCTAACACATAAGTTAACATCCAGTTGACTTTTTCTACTTAAGCCTTCTTAAAAGAGACTTAGTGTCTCATATCTTAGAAAATCCTCTCCAAACACAAACTAATCAACTCGATCACATAAAACATGGATAATGAAGCATAAAGAAGCAGAAATGGGAGAAACAGAGCAGTAACTCATGAGACGACTGGTCGGGTCGTCACAAACACTATCGTAGGATTTGAGTTATTGCTTACCTTTACTGTATTGTGACTTTAGGATTTGGGTTTGTGTTTTCCCTCACTCTTCTATGTCATTATTGTTAGTATTTTTGTTGTTACTTGCAGCTTTATTACTTTATTATGATTGTAGTATTGGTAGACATTTCGTGTAGTCCTTACATCATGTTCCATTGTTCCTATATTTGTACAGTTTATTAGACCGATAGGTGTCTTGAGTGCTCCTCGTTACTACTCCACCAAGGTTTGTCTTGATACTTACTAGGAATCGCTGTGGTATGCTCATGCTACTCTTCTGCACATTTTTGTTATGCAGATCCAGGTACTTCCACTCAGTTTTATCATCCTTAAGGCGAGGCACTTCTGTAGAGAATTCGAGGTATTTCTGTCGCGTTAGCAGACCGAGGAGTCCCTTTCTGTTTTTATATAATAGTATAGCCCTTCAGCAGTTTTCCTTTTGTTAGACATTTCTAGAGTTAGAGCTTCTTATGTATCTCTTAGCTTGTGATTCATAAGATTTCTGGTTTTGGGAATTGTTGTTAGCTTCGAGAGTTATTAATGTATGTGCCGAGCGGGACTTTAAACACTTTCTCATTTTACTATTTCAGTTTTTAATTATTTCTTCTGCAATTATTATTTATATTTCACATTATTAGGCTTACCTAGTCGTACAGACTAGGTGCCATCACGATAGTTCACGGAGGACGAACCGGGGTCGTAAAATTTTTATATTATAATATATGTCATAGTTTTCATGTTATTCATAGTTGAATTATAATTTATAAATATTTTAAATAGATTATTTTTTATAATTTTATGATTTTAATGTAATTGTTATAATTATTTTTTATTTCATACTATCTTAAAATTCTTAAAATTAGTAAAATTTAAAGATCTGTGGGACTTACGCCCTATATCTTAGGGGTTACGCCTCGCCTCGTCAGAGATAAAATGTCTCACCTCACTCTCCTGCCTTTTAAAACGTTGAAACATCCAATATCTAATCTTCAACTTTCTTTCAAATTTCATTGCTCTATTTTTCCTTATTCTAACTTCTCTTTTTCATCAACTTTAAATTTCCGCTTTAAGTTTGGCACTTACGACAGATATTTTCTTTCTCATTTCCCAAAGACGGATGGGGTTTAATTTTTAAGACTTAAGGGTGAAATTCAAAAATATCCAGATCTACAAGTGATAATTGAAAAATAGCCACAGTTTCAAAAGTAATCAAAATTTAGTCACATTTCATGTAAAGATAAATTTGAACAAAAATACTGTTCGAAATTTGAAAAATATTCTAGCATAATATGTTGGACTTCGAGTTTTTTACATGGGAACTTCCAGCATAACAGCCTGGAATTTATAATGTGTTGGAGTTCCAACATAATATGCTGGAAGTTCATACATAGATACTCAAATCTACAGTATATAATGCTGGAACTTTCCGTGTGCTGGAGTTCCAACATAATATGCTGAAAGTTCATACACAGATACTCCAATCTCCAATATATTATGCTGAAAATTCCCGTATTACAGTAAAATAGGGGCTTATTTTTAATGACTTTGCAAATGCTGGCTATTTTTTAATTACCAACTTGAAAACTGGCTAGCACGTGCTATTAGCCCAACCTTAATGGTTAAGAAGAAAACCTAAATGTTGCTAACTATTTGTAATGACCCGACCGGTCATTTTGAGAATTTACGCCCCGATCCCCTGTCACTACAAAAAAACTGGAATTATCTACGAACGTTGTTACTAAAATGCTCGTAGCTAGCAGAATTTCTTGATAATCCATTGCTAAATGAGATTAGAAACGGATTTTTCTATTTAGGCATAGAATTTGTCCATTGCTAAAACCTAATTTTCTAGTAGTGTATTAACTGCTTTTTCCGTATCTTATTCTGCAATTGTGATTTGCTAGGATTGTTCATCTTGAGTTTTGGGAAGCTTAGTACCTAAATGAGAGTTTAAGTCTTATAATTTGGACCGTAGTTGGAGCAGTAAGAAAATGGCTCCGGAATGGAATTCCATTAGCTCCATTGGGTTATTTCGCGCTTAGGGGCATGTCCGGATTGTGTTTTGGAGGTCCGTAGCTAATAGGCTTGAAATGGCAAAAGTTGGAATTTTTGAATTTCAGGCCGATTGTGAAATTTTGATATCGGGGTCGTAATTTGATTCTAGAATTTGGAGTAGGTCCTTAGTGTTAAATATGACTTGTGTGCAAAATTTGGGCTCAATCAGACATGGTTTGGTTAGTTTCGGCATCAGTTATAGAGTTTTGGAAATTCAAGTTCATTAGGTCTGAATTGGAGAGTGATTCATGGTTTTACCATTGTTTGATGTGATTTGAGGGCTCAACTAAGTTTGTATGATGCTTTAGGATTGGTTGGTATATTTGGTTGAGGTCTCGGGGGCCTCGGGTGAGTTTTGAATGCTTAACGAATTTTGATTTAGAATTAGGCATTTTTTTGAAGTTGCTGAACCTGATATAATAGCACCTACGGATGTGGGACCGCAAGTGCAGAGCCATAGAAGCGGTTAGGAAGCCGAAAATGAAGAATTTGGTTTGGGCATTAGGAATGCAGGTGCGGCTGGAGGACTGCGGATGGCCCAATGACCGTAGATGCGGTCCTAGACCGGATAAGTGACTTTCACACCTGCTATGCTTTTTTCGCTGGTTCGGGACAGCAGATGCGGTGGACCCCTTGAAAAAGTGATATCTTTGGCAGAAAATGGGACAAGTCATGGGTTTTATCCCATTTTCAATTTTGGCACTTTTGGAGCTCAGTGGGAGTCGATTTAGTGAGGATTTTGAAGGGGGAGTCAGATGGGGTAACGATTCCTAACCCTATTTCGTTTATATTTCATCAATCTATGGTAATTTCCTCCATCTAATCAAGGAATTTGAGTGGAAAAATAGGAATTTGGGGGAAAAATTTCCCAACTGAATTTTTGGTTTTTGATCGGGTTTTAAGCGTCGGAATTGAATAATTTTTGGACGAGTTATCGTGTGAGTGAATGGGTGTTCTAAATTTGTAACTTTTACCCGAATCTGAGACGTGGGAATGGGGAGGATTTTTGGGAGATTTCCAATTTCTTCCTTTAGCTTGAATTTCATTAGCTAAATTAGTTGTTTGTAGCTATTTTTATGTATTGTACTTGATTTGATTAGATTTGGGCCACTCGGATAGTTGGATTCTCGTGGCATAAACAAGATTTTGGATTGACTTTGAGCTTGGTTCAAGGTATTTGGCTTGCCTTACCTTGTGTGAGGGAACTCCCTATAGTATTTTGGTACTGTTGTTATATAAATGTTGTATTCGTGAGGTGACTAATGCGTATGTTGCGCCCCCTTTTTCCTTCATGGAAATCGGGTTTATGACATTTGGTATAGGAAAACTCATTCCTTTGGGAACCGGGTTTCGCATTTGAATTGTCGCCACCTAATGAGTTAAGGTGCATTAGGACACCAATAGAGATTCAATTCTAAGTTTGATTAATCAGAGATTGGGTAAGGGCTTGAAATTATCCCAAGGGGAATGTGTTAGGCGCCTCTCAGGATCTACTAGTGTGGTTCCCGGCGAGACAGTCATTGTGAATTTGGGTGCAATTAACATATAAACATATAAGGATCAAACAAGAGGGGATTTCAAATAACAAATGTTTGAAAGGGAACAAAGTACGAAAGATAAATTAAAGCTGATTTTAAACAAGGAGTTGCAATGCTTTTAAAAGAAAAGGGAAATGATGAAAAGGGGGTCCTAGGTTTATTTAAAATATGGATCACATCAATGCAATAGCTTGAAATCACTCCTTAAGAGAGGGTCTAAACGTGGTATTAACGCACCGGTCATCATATCCATATCTACCCTTTTCTACCCCATTTAAGATACTAAAGCGCGGATTGGTCTCGATTACTATTGCATGCTATTACCCGCCGCATTCCTATCAGTCCCGGAGGTACTTAGGACTACTATTCCTAAAGGGAAGAGATATTAGGTTGATTGGTTTCAAAGGATAAAATCTAAGGCGACATACAAAACAAATATTGCATGTTAAGGAAGCATATAAACAAATAAAACCTCAAATACACCTCCTTGAACAAACACATAACTAGAATGACTTGCACATACTTTTTAGGTGTGATTAAAAATACTAGAGACAAGGGGGAGTTTGATTAAGAGCCAGATTTATCAGATACCCTAGATACGAAGCCGAAATTAAGACTACCTGCTGGTTGGAGCAGTTACTAATTAACAGAGGCGAATTCATTTTTATTTTTATTACTCTAAGGCTTGACTAAGTGTTTAAACGGGGTCTTATAGGTATGATATCTACTTAATTTAGAATGTGGTGAAAAAGTAAAAACGAATTTTTTTAGGTTATATAGGCATGCTTGCTAAACATCGTTAGGTAAGGGTTTAGGTTGTTTAAAACTAATTCAGAATAAACTAATTTTAAAACTAACCAGTTTCAGGTTCTGTAGGTGATGGTATCTATTGTTTTTGATTTTAACCTATGAACATGATATCTAGCGTTGAATGTGAAGGGAGCGAATTAGATTTATTTAAGAACCCCTATAGGCATTATTTTTATATTTTACTAATTTTAGCATTACGAACATGACATTTATTTTAGCCGTTTAGAACTTAAAGCATGGTATCTAAGTGGCATGTAGAATTAAAAAATGTCATATAGGCAGGTTATCTAGAAATGACATTGACCATAAAGAAATTAAGATAAACCCTATAGACATGGTCTAAAAAATGCAGAATTGAACACAGAGAATTTAAATAGTCCTATAGGCATGCTTTCTACCCTTGAGCATAAATGATCACCCAACCCTTTTCACTAGCCAACCCCAAACATTTATTACAGATTATTACAAACCAGGAATACTGAATTACATTAGAAATATTGAAAGTAAAAGCTACAACCATAGGAAATCCTGCTTTGACTTCCTATCTGAGATATGCAAGGCACTGTATCATTGCCAATGCTATTGATTTCAAAGCCTTTCTCAGACCTGGGTATGTCAGAGTTCCCTAAGGGCCTAAATAGAACCCCGAGAAATGCTCTCACCCAAGTTACATAACCAGAATAGAGATGAGTGCAATATGGAAATGCCAGCCCTCATGTGTTCAAGTTCAAAGGGAGTTCATGGGTCCCAAGGCAAGGCTTACATGAGGGGGGCAAAACTTAAGTCTAAGAGAAGAGTGAAAGTGCAGGAATAGAGTTTTTAAAAGTTGAAGGAATAAAGGAGAGGGAAAGGGTTAACGTGAAACAATCATTAACATTTCAGGGAGTCAATAACTTCACACAGGAGGGGGGGGGGGGCAAAGGATTGGGAATCCATTGTAAGGAGCCTTCACATTAGGCATGGTTTAACTTTGGGCATGTGCAGCAATAGGAAGTGCTGACATGCCTGTAAATCAACCAGAACACACAACAGATAAGGGAAATATGGAGGTTATGATCCTAGGAGGATTAAGATTGGGTCGTGCACAACAATTTCTAATGCTATCATGCCCAAAACCAACCACAGTATTAAACGCATTGGGGTAGGGATCTAGGATTCACGGGACATAATACATTAATTCAGAATAGAAAAAGAGAATTACAACATGCTAAATAATGGTATTGGTCAAATACAAACAGTAGGCAGACAAGAAGCCAAGAGACAGTAGATAAGCATGTTGTTGTTAATGTATAAAACTTAATGAGAACATACCAATAAGAAATGAATATGCAGAAAATAAGCAAGTTTTCCCATAGCCTTGCCTTGGCTTTCAGCTAGCTAGGTAAGGCAGCAATATAGTAATAGCAGAGAAGAGAGAGAGTTTTTAGTGTAGTGTGTGTTTGAACTCATGTGGTATGACTTGTGTTTGTGTTTTTGAAAAAGAAGAAGTATAGGGTATTTATAGTTTTTGAAAATGAGTAAGAAGGAGGTAATAAGCCACAAACATAGAAATAGTCATGATTCGGAATCAATTATACTAGTGATTGCCCTTTAATTAAGGGATCACTTTGCTTAACGGGTAGTGACAAGTTTAAAACAAGGAAAGAAATCAATTTGTCAGCAGGCTGACAGTTTCCATAAGAGAAGTAGTAAAATATTTAGCTAGCAATCGAGTCTAAGTAAAGAGATACTATTAATTTTGGAAAGGATTCAGTAAGGCAAAACAGGAAAAGAAATCAGTTAACTTTAACGGGCAAGTGAAATCAGAATTTCATAAAGGAAAAGTTTGAAATTTGTCACAAGTTTAAAAATCAGTCAAAGAAAGAGACTCAACATATAAATAGGGTGCACAAACAATATACATGCGAGGCCAAACCTGTTTACAAAAGCAGATACCATACAATAGTAGCACTAAAGAAAATTCAATAGATAGCAACACTCGAATCATGATAGTCAGTTCAATCAGTAGTGATGAGACATAGAATATCAAAAACATGCGAAGATCTCAAAGTAACAAGTGAGGAAAACCCCTTTTGAGAATTAGGGTTTCGAACATAATCGAGTTTTAGAGATGATAGAAACCCAAAATCAGAAGAATCATACAAAGGAACAAGAGGTTTCAGAAATAGAGAACATCAAATCGAGTCATGCACTTAAACTAACAGTCTCAAACTTCAAAGCCATAGGGATTTCAGCAGTAGAAGAATTTTAAAGATGGATAAACAAACAAATCGGACAAAAATAAAGCAAACAAACATTCATCTAACAAACAGTCAAATGAAATTAGGACTTTAACATACAAACTCAAGCAAAAGGATAACATGAGCAAACATAGAAACATATGTCAAAATCAGAGAAGAGTTTTGAAATAGCTTAACAAGAAAATCCTAATCGGAAAAGGAGAAAGAGTTTTAAAAGCAGAGTTTTAAAGATAGTTTGAGAATTAAAATGCTTAGAATTTTAGAGCAAGTATAGATCTGAAATAGATCTAAAAGAAATCGGAAGAACCTTAGAGGTTAGGGTTTCAGAAGAACCCCAAGTGATAAAAGTCTTTGAAAACCCTCGATCTATGCAGGAGAGTCAAAAGTCTGACTCGACTAGCCATGGCTGGCCGGTGAAAGGTCAGAGAAGACCGGAGAATAATCACGAACTAAAATCGAAAAGAGTCTGGACCAAGCTTTTTCAAGGTCTAGCCTTGAGACCATAAGAATCGAACACATAGAAGCCATAGGGGGGTTGATACAGGTCTCTGATGACCTTGGAAGCCATAGATTTGAGAGGTTTTAGGGTTGTAGTTTGATGGCGGCAGCTAGGGTTTGACGGAGTCTCAGAGACAATTTAGGGAAAGGGAATTTGAGGGCGGCTAAAATGAAAGAATGGGTAGTGTTTGGGGGTTGTTGGATTAAAAAGGAAAAGAATAATGAGGGACATTGATCTTTTAGATCAATGGTGGGGATTTAGTGGGTATTTTGGTCGGGTAGGTGGATTTAGGATTTGGATCGGGTGTTTTAACTTGAAATTGGGCTGGGATTGGGGTTTGATTGAAATACAAATGGGGCTATCATTTAAATGACCAGTTTTTCCTTTTTAATTTATAAAAAATAGTAGGTAATTTTTGAAAATAATTTAAAAATTCCAAAATGATTTAGAACACATAATTAGCAATTTAAAAATACAGGATCCAATTTTATGCATGTGAGCACGTGATTTTTACCTCGCTTAAATTACTCATATAGAATTCATTTAAATTAGAAATTTTCTTTTATTATTCTAATTTTAGGGAATTAATTGCATGATTTTGTGATTGTGTGCATTTTTAACTGATATAACTCATAAAAAATACAAAAAAAAATACTTGCATTTAGATCCTAATTTTAACATTTTCATTAGTTAATTACCATTACAAAAAATAAGAGAAAATGACAAAATAGCCCTTTTGCATTGTTTTACCTTTAGTTTTTGATTTTTCCTTAAGTTTTCTTTTTAAACTAGAATTTGTTTCATTTTTGAGAATTAATTAGTTTAATTTTAGAGTTAAATCAGGTCTTGTCTATTTTAAATTTTGTACTTAATAAAATCTAAAAAAAATGAATAAGAAAAAGGAAGAAAAGAAGAAAAATAAATAAAAGAAATTGAGAATTTAAAAGATTAAATAGGTTGATGTGCAACTTGGGCCATTTCCAATTACAGCCCAAGTCAAACATCCCAAAACTCATTCCAAATTAGCCCAAATACCCGTCCAACCCAAATTGCACCCGGTCTAGACCATATGTCTTTGGAACCCTCAAAACGACGTCATTTTGACTTAGTAGGTGATCTTTCAATCTTAGCCATCCATTTTACCCATCCAAAGGCCACAATCCATTCTCCTATTTGATTAAAAGTGTTTGAAGAGACATTTAACCTAGGACTTATCATTTTCTTCACTTTAGCATCTCACCACCACCGCCACCACCGGAAGTCGTCACGCGGCGGTATTTGGTATCCAAACCTTGCTAAAATTGCACCACGAACCCCTCTCAACCCTGTCATCTCCAATCTTCACTCCATTTATTTTAAAACCACCTGAAACCGTTCAAATCCCAAACTCGAAATGGTGGAACCCTAGCGCCGCCCGCTTTTTTCATTGGCGGTGCCGTCGCCAATTGACCTAAAATTAATACACTTGAATCCCTCTGGCCTCCTCATTCCAAAACTCTAGTCCATCCCTCTCGAATCCCGGTTGAATCGCTCAAATCTGGGCTTCAAACTTTCTGAGCCAAGGCCAAATCCACTCATACAAGGTCCTTTGCGCATCATTTGTCCATGTCCTAATACAGATGTTCAATTCAAAATGGTAAGTTTTCCTTCTTTCCTTTATTTTTTTTCCTCTTTTTCTTCTGTTTAACCTTCTCCTCTGCCCGTCTCACTTTGTTTATTTAGCCTGATATGTTCGAATTATACCTGTTGTTTGGTTTCTGTTAAAAATTATCATGAACACTGTGTTAGTTTCTTTACCATTTTTTATTAATTAATAAACTTGGATTTTGACCTTGTTAAAATGCAATTCATGAATTCATGCCTTTACTACAATTCGACTTGGAATTCATGAATATTCTCATTCAATTTTTTTTATATATATATTTGGTTGATTTTGTTTTTGAAACATTTTTTTATTTTAGTTCAGTTTTGTTTGATTAATTGTTTTTAGATAATCTAGTATTCATTGCTTGTTCTTGTATTTTCGTTTTATATATATATATATACTGATTAGTTTGGTTAAAATTGATTGTGTTTCTAGTGTTATTAGTTTGAATCCAGTATCATTAGATTGTTAGTTTTAGGGAATGGGTCTTTTTAATTCTTTAGTAGATTATTACTTTGGTTTAATTGATAGTTTGATAGAAGTATGAATTAGGATTATTCTTCAGTTTTGTTTAACAGTTGATAATTCAATTCTAGAGTTTTTGAAATTATTTTGGTTATAGCTGAATAATCTCGACTTTTATTTAGTTAACCATGGTTAGTAAAAGGGGTTGGGGTTTAGTTAGTGCTAGGTTAGTAAATTTCAGATTTAATAAAGGGTAATATAGGCATTCCTAAGTAAATCATAATACTGTAGCTGAAACTAGAACCTTGTAGGATCTTCTAGAATAGGACTTTAATCGAAATATACATAACTTGGTACAGTAACTTGGGTAACAAGCCAAAACTTTAGGGATTAATTAGTAAAAACTGAAAAATAAAAGAGGAGGAAAAGGGGTAAGTGAAATCTGGAATCTTCCCCTAATTTTATGCTTATAAGAGGCAGTCCCCCTGCCTTCTTTAACAAGTTTTGAGCCCCCTGAAAATTCCCTAAAAGTTTCAGCATCTAAAATTACCCCCAAAAAAATTTCGGCAAGTTGTAGCAACTGAAATTCGAATTTCAAATTCAAATACTAGAATCTGAACTCTTAGAGTTCAAAAACTTCATCTCAGATCCAGTTTTTTTCTTCGAAAAACCAGGAAAAAAAAAACGGAAAAGCAACAGAAAATTCCAAAAAAAGTACTGTTACATTGAAATTCCATTAGATTCATTTTGAATTTCTGTTGTTAGTTCAAAGTTCTAGCCTAGATAGAAATACATTTCTAATTGCTGAAGTTCAGGGAATATCCTGGGTGATTTCGAGTAGTGTTGTGTTTATTCTAGCTGTTTTTGGGTGGTTTATTGGTTGAATTTAGGCATGGGTTGTTTGACATTGTTCCTGGGTTTATAACTAAGTCCAACTGATTCCTTGCTGCTGTGATTTGTTGTTTTCAGCCTGCTTAATTACTCAAACTGTTGCTGATCCTCTTCTTCTCCTCTGTTTCATTACAATTCCAGGTACACACTTGAATTTATCCGATGTTACTTCGAGTTGGAAATGGAATAAATACTCACACATTTGCCTTCAAATCTGTATTTGTTTGATCATTATATATCCATCGGTAGATGTTGATGGATATATACTTATCTAGTATAGCTTAGTTTAATTTGTATTTACATAAAATCATGGAATGTATAATTAGGACTATTTTGGACTACTTTTAAATTATTTTGGATTTTTTTAAATCTCAAAACGATGAAGTACAAGGCTTAGTGATAGTGGAGTCACATTGATTAAAATTGATAGCTTAAGTTTTCATGTTTTAATTGGGTAATAGATCTAATATGTGCACACCTGGTCATATTTCATATAAGATAATGCTTGTCAGTTTAGAGTTAGATTTAAACCTGAGTTTTCAGCATAGTGATTCACAGAAAAAATAAAAAAAATCGCTTTTCAATTAAATAAGATCCCAGGTTTGAGATTAAGCAATTCAGTTTTCATCTTTAAAATTTGAGGTGAATGTTCATCCTTAGACGAATTAGAGTGTTAAACTAGCAAAATGGAGGTTTTAATAAACAATTAGAAATGATTGTAGCATTATTTGTTGTTAAACTCAATCTCTAACCCCTGACCAATATTGGATTATTTTTAAACCTTGTTGCTGGACCAAAACGCAAGGCCCAGAAAATTATTATTACCTTCATATGTTTCAGCCTATTAAGCTTGTTTAATTTGGTGCTTCAATATAGTCGATAATCATGCTAGGATAATCATTGATTCCTGTACTAGTTTATATTAATTAGTAGCTTAATAAAAATGTTCAGATTCTATTTGCTACATGACACTGAATTTCGATTGTAAAGTTCAATATTTCGTATGTAGAAAAAAGCTAAATCCTGATATTAGTTGATAGTTTAAGTCATTAATACCTAATTAAGGCCTGCTCCACCTAGTTTTGACGAATGTCGGGGTTGTTTGGGCTAGAGAGAGGCGTTTCAGTATGGCCCAATTGTGAGAAAACTATCCGGAATTGGCACTTGGCCCACCTTTTTCCGACTCAAATAATTGAGGGCCTAGGTAGTCTTGGCTTAAGCCTTGATTTCCATCTCTTTATGACTAAGCCCAAACATGGGAATTAATTGTTGAAAGGCTTTGATCAAATTGATAATTTTATTTAAAGCAAAAACAAAACAATTCTGAGCCTTCCAAATTAGGTAGCAAATTTAAATTAAGAGATTTTCCTCTTGTTTAAGTTCGGACTTGAATTTGAGGCCCAAAATGTATAATATTAATTAATTAGGTCATTTTAGAGACAAATTCAATAGAAAATCCTAGCTTGCTTTAGGATGGCCTTAATATAAACGAGGTGCGCTACGCCAAATGAAACCCATAAATTGTGTGGCCCTCTTCAAATAATTATATTAAAATATTTAAACTTCGGGACGTGCCGTTTAGCGAATTTCATGGCTTCCTGCAAAGATAGTAATACGCTAGTCGCTTTAGGCGTGCTTTTTAATAATTTTACCTTCCTAAACATGGGTGTGCATTTCATGCAACCCAAATCCGAATCCCAAAATGTTGAATAAAATGTATCGAGGATCCGAGTGCATTTCATGTGACGTGATCCGAAAATATATTTTAAACGACGTTCAATTTTCTTAAAAAGGTTAAAAGCGGTAAATAATTTAAAATTTCACTATAGGATAACATGTATAAAAATCAGATTTTAGCCATTTATAATAGTTTAAGCGACCGTGCTAGAACCACAGGATCCGGGGGTGTCTAACACCTTCTTTTGGGTCAACAGAATTCCTTATTTAGAATTCATTCCTCTCTCTAAGTCTTCTACATTATGGAGAAGGGTGCACTTCATGTAGCTTCTCTTCTGTTTAGAGCCTTTTCCCATTTAGAGCGAGGTTTGGATAAGTTGCTAAGCCGGCGGAATTTCTGTATCCCCAGTACGCTGCCTCCCCCTCGGCTCGAGTTGTTCGCTTTGGTAAGACAGGTCTAGATCTATCACGACCGCAGTTCACCCTTCATGAACATGTCGTGATGGCACCTAGTCCCTATGACTAGGTAAGCCTAACAATGCGGAAGATAAACCAAAAATTTCGGAAGAAAATAAATAAAACTGAACTGGTAAAATAAACAGGGTTTAAGATGTCGCTCGACACATACCACAACAATCCTCAAGCTAACAAAACTTCCGAAAACCCGAAAACTCACAAATCACAAGCTAAGGGGATACATAAGAGGCTCTGACTCAAGAATATCTATACAAAGGGAAAAATACTGGAAGTAATATACTTATTATAGAAAACGCTGGAAAGGGACTCCTCGGTTTCTGGACGTAGCAGATATACCTTGAAGTCTCTACCAATACGCCTCCTTCCAAGACTGACGGAACTGAGCGGGAGTACCTGTATCTGCATAACAAAAATGTGCAGAAGAGTAGTATGAGCACACCATGGCGGTGCCCAGTAAGTACCAAGACTAACCTATGGAGTGGTGACGAGGAACAATCAAGGCACCTACTGGTCGATTAACAGTATAATCATAGGAATAATGGCAATAACATATGAATATGTAAAGAATACGTGAACGACCAAAAATGCTACAATTCACAATAAGGGGTAAATACAACAATTAACAACAAGAATATAATAAATGATGATACAAAGCGACGGCAAAATCATAACCCCAATCCTAAGGTCACAACACAGCAAAGAAAAGAAATAAGTAAATAATTCCTATCATACAATGACGTTCACAGAAGGTCTTATCCCATTCTTTCCACAATGTCACCAAGTCTCTGACTAACCACAATTCGCGAAGACCTAGCATCTAAAATCTAACAATTGGTATCATGTGTCCCATCAATCTCATGGTCATACCGACAACTAACTAGCTAACTAGGGCCACTCTCCCAAATATAATGGATAATCGAGGCGTACCACCACCCTTAGAAAAATCAGGAGGAATTCACCTTTAATAGGATTACTCAGCTACGTGTATGCTTGTACAAATGTTTCTAACAAAAAAAATTCTATCAACCAACAAACATGAAAAAGGAGGACGAACCGCACATACGATGTTCCCTCACAACTCCCAAGTGATAACGTTCATACAGATAAACAATCCACAATCACAATAGAAAACAAATAGGAATGCCTCAACAGGCTGTCACAACTCTATACAATCAATCCCTGACATAGCCCACCTTATTTCACCACGTGTGCAATAAATAATATAATATGCACTGCCTTATTTCGCCACACATGCATAACAATGTCCTACCTTATTTTGCCACATGCGCAACCCACATATAAACATATAACATATCCCGCCTTATTACGCCGCATGTGCAAAAACATCAATAACAACAATAGCATGGCCAAGACCTCGTGCAACCTTTCAACAGCAACCGCACGGCAGAAACCTCGTGCATCACAATAGCAACAACCTAATAGGGTGGAAATCTAACAAGAATGATAAATACAGCAGTGTAATAATGCAAATCAACGAAGCAATAAAACTACCGGGATAAAACAGAAACACAGGGCAAACACTACTAAATCTCAATACGAATCAAACTCCTGGGATACTGTCCCGTAGTCCAAATCTCATATCAATATCAAAGGATCTCTCGGGATACCGTCCCGTAGTCCAATCATCAGTGTGCAGGGGGATCTCCCGGGATACCTTCCCGTAGTCCCAAAATAAAAGTGCAGGGGGGGATCTCCCGGGATACCATCCCGTAGTCCCAAAATAAAATGCAGGGGGATCTCCCGTGAATCAAACCCGTAGTTCCAAAGTAAATAAACAAGGGGGAGCTCCCGGAATCCCATATCCGCAGTCCCAGTGTACATGCGCAACCAACATCAGAGAAATATTCAGAAATTTAAGTACAACAACACAGGGCATCAAAGAATACTGGCCTAACATGCTCCACGTAATCACAGTTAAGACACTTTAAACAAATAGGCAGTTTGGATCAATTAAACATGCTCTTCTACGCTAGCACAGGCTATAAAAGCAAGTAAATTAAAGCAAATATGAAAGAGAATCCAAATCAAGTAATTAAGTAAAAATCCAGGTTTCAACAATTTGCTCAAGTACGCACTCGTCACCTCACGTACAAGGCATTCAATTACCAATTATCACATCCTAAGGGACGAAGTCCCCCATACAAGGTTAGTCAAGCCACTTACCTCGAACCAGCTAACATCAACTAGCAACCACAATCTTGCCACGAGTTCTCGACTCCAAATGGCCGTAATCTAGTCAATTAAATCACACATCGTAAATAATATTGCAAACAACTGATTCCACTATTGAAATTAAAGCTAAGGCGCGGAAATAGGTAAAATAACCAAAATGACCCTCAGGCCAACATCTCGGAACCGAATAATTTTCACATTTTCAAAAATCTCGTACTCTCACGGGTCTAACCATAAAAAAATCTCAGAAATCGGAGGTCAAATGCCCCCTCAAAACCCAATAGTTTAGTCAATGAACTTTCGCCCAATTTCTTCCATTTTTGATCCTAAATTCGAATTTAAAAGGTGGATTAAACTACTAAATGATGGAATATAACTAGAAAGGATCATAGAAATGTTACCCAATAATCTCCTCTTCAAAATCCTCTCAGAATCGCCCTTGCCCGAGCACAAAATTGATTTTCAACTTATGAAATTAAAACCTCAAAATTTCCTATTTCTGCCCTGACATTTCCACGTATGCGGACAAGGGACCGCTTCTGCGGTCCCGCTTAAGCGGCAAAATAACCGCTTCTGTGGTTTCTCATTAAAGGGGGAAGTTCCGCTTTTGCGGACACATGAGAGCTCCAGCGGTCCCGCCTCTGCGGAAAGATGAACGCTTCTGCGGTCTTGGAGGAAATGGGGCCAACTCTCTTCTGCGGCGCAAAAGCCGCTTCTGCGGTTCCCAAGCCACAAAAGCGAAAACAACAGAAGCCTACTGCAATATTTTTTTTCCTTCTAACTTCCAAAACTAACCCGTCGAGCATCCGAAATCATCCTGGGACCCCCGGGACTCCAACCAAAAGCACCAATACCACCTAATACCTTATTCGAACTTGTACCAATCCTCAAAACACCTCAAACAACACCGGAAACCCGATTAATTCAAGGATTCGAGCCTAAGAACATCAAATTCTAACCAAATATGCGTTCGATCAAAAACCTAACCAAACCTCATCCGAATAACCTGAAACTTTGCGCATACCTCCCAAATGACATGACGGAGCTACAGATACTTCCGGAATTTCGTTCGACCTTCGGATCATATTTTCACCTATCGGACTGGAAACTTCAAAAATTCAAACTTCGGCATTTCAAGCCTAAATGAGCTACGGACCTCCAAATAACATTCCGAACACGCTCCCAACCCCGAAATCACCTAACGGAGCTAACGGAACCATCAGATTTCCATTCCGAGATCGTCTTCACACTGTTCTGAATACTGCCATTTTTTAACTTTTAAACTCTCATTTAGGGACTAAGTGTCCCAAAACACTCCGAATCCTAATACCGAACATCCCGGAAAACCAAAATAGCATAAATGAACTTAGGGAAAGCAGTTAATAGGGGATCGGGGCATGAATTCTAAAAAAAATGACCTTTCGGGTCGTTACAATATTCCCACACTTAAACATTCGTTCGTCCTCGAACGAGCATAGAGAACATACCTGAGGTCTTCAACTCACTTAGTGCACACTTCCCAAAATCACCTGCGGGTGATCCCACGTCACCCCAATCCACATAAGCATGCCGACACCATCTCAACTGCAATTTAACCTTCCTAGCAATACCCGTAAGACATCAAGCCAGAATTCTCACCTTCCATCCATTTCCAAAAGACTCGATCCTAAATCCATATCCCATATCAGTCTCAACCAACCATTTCAATACAAGTCAACACACACAGAGTACAACCGCACAACATGATTTCTCACACATAGGCCCACAACCACATTTCTAGTAGCAATACCTACCTAAGATCAAATCCGTACCGGCCATAAGCCTCATATCCGATAGGAACTCCTTTCAAACCTCCACAACACTGGTGATGATACAATAACCACGAAAACCACATGACAGAACACCCGATTAACCAAATCTCAGCTAACACCAATGGGTACACACCCCACAAGCTAAACTCAAGAAGCATATAACGGAAATGACTGAGTATAAGAAAGGAAACACATAAGGGAACTAACAAGCAAATCAAACTAGCACAAATTCTTCTAAAACACAATTCAACAAAACATCTATCAAGAAAGAATGAAAGCATATAAAAGATTCACAAGGATCTTATACTGATACAGCTCTCACCGCAGCACACAGCCCGGTGTCACATATCAAAACATCTGAAGTCACGAGGGTCCTGCCCTCAATCACTGAATCACAAGTAGGGCTTATACTAACCCATCTAGAAACTCTCACTGGATCAATCATGTCTATAATTTACAACACACCCGGACTCCCACACCGGTGGAGCATAGATAATCACAACTCGTAAGCAAGAATACTCAAAAGTGACATCAAACCTACCAAAACAAACAATAGGAATTTACTACTAGCCTTGTAGCTCTCGGCAACAGCTAGAAACAGACAATAGACACGGCTATTACTCTTAGAACCTCCCAACAGGATAATCACGCAAATATAGTGCAAATCATGTAGCTCTTCCATAAATGGAACAACAAACAAGGAACTCACCCAGATAGGTAGAACTGTGATGGGCTACAGATAGTTCCTCTCAACAGTAAACCAAATCCGTACCTGAATGTCATTCAACTAGTGCACCGGCCTCAAACCTACCATATGGAACACATCAACGAGTCGGGCCTCCCCCCTTGGGTGCCCTCTACCTGCCTGAATACCTCGCTGGGACACACCGATCCGAAGTCTGGGACAATCTCTCACCATGTGGCTAGTATCTCCACGCTCAAAACACCCTCTCTGCTGACGAGGAGGTGGGAAATATGCGATACGGGTACTCCGAGACCCATGATCACCTGAGTTACCATGCTGAGTCTAAAATATGAACTGAACTGGCTGGCCCGCGAAACCTCTACCATGACGCACCCTACCTCCAAAATAAGGACCTGCATATCTCTTCGGTCTGTGAGGACTCCTCGCCTCCTCAAACTCTCCCTCTTGATCTCGTCTTCTCTCTCTCTCTTAACCCTGCTTGCCCCCCCTCTCTCTCTAGCATGCATACCCTCTATCCTCCTAGCAATGTTCACTACCTGCTGATATGGAATATCCATCTCCAACTCACGGGCCATGCTGGACCTGATGCTAGGAATAAGCCCCTCAATGAACCGGCGAACCTTCTCGCGAATAGTAGAAACCAACACTGAGGCCTGTCTAGCCAAACCAGTGTAAGGGATAGCATACTCCGAGACGTTCATAGCACCTTGGTGCAAATGTTCAAACTCCGTGCGCCATGCATCCCTGAGGCTCTGAGGAACAAACTCTCTCAGGAACAAATCTGAAAACTGAGTCCAAGTCAGTGAAGCAGCCTCGCCTGGACTGTCTAAATCATACATACGCTACCAATCATAGGCGGCTCCTTGAAGGTGAAAAGTAGTGAAGGAAACCCCGCTCGATCTAGAGATACCCACAGTATGGAGAATACGGTAACATTCATCAAGAAACCCCAAGGCATCGTCTGATGCTAATCCACTGAACACCGGGGGATCATACTTCTTGAACCTCTCTAGTCTCATCTGCTCTTGCTCGGAAGCCGCTGCCATGCCCTCAGGCTGAACTGGTGCCGCAGGTGGCACAAGAATAATCTCTGGAACCTGCTCAACATGCGCTCGCTGCTCAGGAGCGCAGGCGGCGGGAGTCTGTGCTCCTCCCCCGGCCTGGGATGTGGCTGCAGCAAGGGGAAGCAATCCTGCCTGAACCAAAGTGGTGTACATACTCATGAACTGTGCCAAAGTCTCCTGAATGGCTGGGGTAGCAGTAGCAGTGGGCGTGTCAGGTGCCTGGACTCCGGTTGGATCTGCTGGTGGTACCTCAGCGACAGCTCGTGCAGGCGCTCTAGCTGCACCTCGTGCACGTCCTCGAACTCTACCCCGACCCCAACTTCGACCTCCGATGGCTGCAGCAGGGGGAGCGGGTGCCTGATCGCCTCGAGTAGTACGTGTCCTCACCATCAGTGAGAGAGTAGAAGATAGAGGTTTAGGGTTGTGGATGTCAAAAATCTCGCATGATAGGGAAATCAAGTGAAGTTGGATTTTTCCTAACGGTTACGTAGCTTCTCCCAGATAAGTACAGACGTCTCCGTACCGATCCACGAGACTCTAATAAACAGACTTGTGATCTGTGACTCATATGAACCTAGAGCTCTGATACCATCTTGTCACGACCCATAGTTCACCCTCTATGAATATGTCGTGATGGTACCTGGTCCCTATTACTAGGGAAGCCTAACAATGCGGAAGATAAACCAAAAATTTCGGAAGAAAATAAATAAAACTGAACTGGTAAAATAAACAGGGTTTAAGGTGCTGCTCGACACATACCACAACAATCCTCAAGATAACAAAACTTCCCAAAACCCGAAAACTCACAAATCACAAGCTAAGGGGATACATAAGAGGCTCTGACTCAAGAATATCTATAAAAAGGGGAAAATACTGGAAGGGGACTTCTCGGTCTGCGGACGTAGCAGATATACCGTGAAGTCTGTACCAATACGCCTCCTTCCAAGACTGACGGAACAGAGCGGGAGTACCTGTATCTGCACAACAAAAATGTGCAGAAGAGTAGTATGAGCACACCACGACGGTGCCCAGTAAGTACCAAGACTAACCTCGATGGAGTAGTGACGAGGAATAGTCAAGGAACCTACAGGTCGATTAACAGTATAATCATAGGAACAATGGTAATGGCATATAAATATGTAAAGAATGCATGAACGAACAAAAATGCTACAATTCACAATAAGGGGTAAATACAACAATTAACAACAAGAATATAATAAATGATGATACAAAACGACGGCAAAATCACAACCCAAATCCTAAGGTCACAACACAGCAAGGAAAAGAAACAA